>JBAKBP010024210.1:0-35595 GCA_037953745.1 Lithodes maja
TGGAGGCTTTAGGTGGAATCCTACATTTAGATCTTGACATATCACAATCAATTATTGAATACTACAAATAGGAGTTATGCAAATCTTCACTTAGAATTTTGAATAATGTCAAAGTTAGATCAAATTTGTTTTAGAACTGTATAGTAATATATTAATTAAAATGTAAAACTTGCAAACAAAGCAAACCAAAATTGGGACAAAGACAATATAAAGTCAAATTAACTTATCAAAATCGTTATGTGGAAACAACGTTTACTAAAATATTTGTTTTCAATAAAAAGAACACAATCCACCACATAGGGTGTACATTACTACATGACAAAGTTAATCTGGGTCCCAAGCAAACTAATCGCACACATAATAACGCACTATCGTCACGTTCAATGAATTAGTCAATTTGAGAAGTCCGGGACGTTCTGGTAAATTTTACTAAACTCTGCATGAATAAAGAAACTACATGTCAAATGTCAAAATGTTCATTTAAAATCAAATTTGCAACATGACAAGACATTAACAATAGTACAAAATACAAATATTGATAAGATATCTATAATAATACACATAAATTACAGCACTCACTAACGATAGTGCCATGTAAGCATAGCATGCCTCATAAGTTATGCTATATTATGATAAGGTATGTCATATTTGTTTTGTAATGTAATTTTGTTATTCCCAGCTGATGATCCTGTTGGGCCTGGCTGCCCTGGTTGCTGCTGACAGTCGCGAGTCCTACAGAGCACCACGACCCAGGGTCAGTAACACACTCAAGTTATTTTATCATTGAGTATTTATTTCTAAGCAAATGTGTAAAAGCCCTATACTTTCACAATGCTTAATAGTTTTACCCAATCTTCATAGAGTCATAGCGTTAGAATGTTATTACTACAGATGAACTGTCCTCTTATTTTCTTATCAACCCTTTTCATGTATGAAGGAATCTATCTATCTATCTATCTATTGCCTGACGCCGTGATCCCCGAAGGGGTGGCCACGAACGAACCGCCCCCATGCACCTCTGTCCCCAGTCAGTCGACGCCCCTCCCCCCAACCAGCACCGCCTTCGTTCATGTAGTTCCTCACTCCATCCTTCCACCTCATATTCGGTCTACCTCTCCCCCTCTGTCCCTCCACCTCGCTGCTCTCGTACACCCTCTTAGTCATTCTCTCGCTTTTCCATACGTTTCCATATGGCCGAACCATCTCAAGTTGTTCCTTTTCACACTTTCCAGCACATCTACCTCCACACCACACCTCCTTCTTACTTCCTCATTAGTCTGTCTATCCCTCCATGTAACTCCGCACGCACTCCTTAAGTAATTCATTTCCACTGCTCTCACTCTTGGTCCGAGTCCTCTCAACCAACGTCCATGCTTCGCTTCCGTAAGTCAGTGTCGGGATTACCACACTGTCATGCAAGGACTTCTTCACTTCCATACTGACCACCCTATTTCTTGTTACTGCTTTTAGCTTCCTACAACCCTCTTCCTTGTACCCTCTCCCGCACCTCTTCATCCATAGTCCCATCTTTACTCAACACACTGCCCAGATACTTAAAAGAGTTGACGATCTCCATAGCCTGACCGTTCAGCTTCACCTCACACTCTGTGACTTCACCCCTTTCGAAGACCATAACCTTGCTCTTCCCCGTATTTACCTTCAAATTCCGTTTTTTCGCACACTGTTCCAAACTCATTTTACCAGACCCTGCAACTCCCCATTCATTATCACTCATCAGAACTGTATCATCCGCAAACAGCAGTATAGGTAGCTTCCACTCAATTCCCTCCCTTTTCAGCGATACACCAACATCCACTGCTCTTGATAGTATTTCTTTCATAACTCCATCCATATATACAGTAAACAACCACGGGGACATCACACACCCCTGTTTTCAAACCTCCACATATTCATCTTTCGTGTTCTATTGACTCAGTTACACTTAACTTTGCTTCATACGATAATGCATGAGTTTCTAAAGCAACCGTGTGTACTTCCACAGTATTCGTCCTGATTCATCCGAATCCTACGAGTCCAGCGAGGGCCCAGTACAACTTTGACTGGGCGGTAAAAGACGGTCCCTCCCGTAAACAACTACGGTCAGGAGGAGACCCGCGACCATGACAACACCGAGGGCTCCTACTACGTGGCCCTTCCTGACGGTCGCCTGCAGAAGGTCACCTACCAAGTCAACGGTGATGGTGGCTACGTGGCCGATGTTAAGTACGACGGAGAGGCTCGCTTTGATTCTGGATCATTCGAGTCACGATCATTCGAGTCACGATCATTTGAGTCTTTTGAGTCTCCCAGATATGGCAAGTAAACTACATCTATGATGACTACCCCGATATGGGACCCCAGTACAATATAATATGGTTGCCAGTTGAATCCAATCTGAAATTACTGGTCATGTAGTTTACTACAGTCTAACCAAATACTGTATATGGTATCCCATGACATCTCCACCATACTGAATCAATACTCTGCCTCACTACCAAGTATGAGGTATTTGGACTTATTTATTGTGTGAATGTTATGTAATTTATTGAATAAATTATATTTGATGCATATTGAGTTTACACTATGGTATCCGATTCATGAATACAGAAGGAAATATTCTGTTTATTACAATCTTAATTTATGTTGTTAACATAGAAATGATTAATTATCCAGAACAATATCCACTCCTAGGGGTAAAAGGGCTTTCACATTTAGTGAAGGAAAACGAATATAACCCAAGTATCCTACTGTGTGTTATATACGGTAAGGCGACTAAACGGGGGACGGTGAAAGTCCAGACCAACGGTTATCCTACACAGTAAAGTGTTGTCATGGTACTGCCCTTGTTGTAGATGCTCTGTTGAGACTGGTGTGGTGCAGATACATGCAGGTTTAATGTGTTAAGTCCTACTGAGGCACTGTCAGCAGTATGCCACATCAGCGACAGTGATAACATGATAGTGCATTGTTATGGCAGTTCTTTATTGTACTACAATGCAAACGCTAACAGACAATCCTGCCTGAACCAATTTAATGTAATAGAAAAAGACAGTAAACTATATTGTTGTTTCCTGTATCAAGTGTCGCCCACAAAAAATTGAAAGAACGGTAGAGAACGAAATTTAAGGTGCGTCAATATCAATGTCTGGATACACAGACCTTGAAGCAGTGTAAGTCATATGATAAGGGAAAGACAGATTAAAGGAGAGTTCCAGAAAACATTTGAGTGGAAGAAACACTGGGAAAATCAGTTCACTCCTGGGTTAGAGAGTTAGACAGAATAGGGATGGGCATGTGTTGAAAGACAGGTGCCACCTACTCTCTGTAAGGGAGGAGGTATACACTGAGAAAGCTCTGAAAAACACAAATGTTTGTATTAATGGTAGAAGAGTGAGAAAGATGCAACATTGTAGCATGTAGAGAGAGATTGCAGAAAATTAGTTGGAGGAGGTGAATTGATGAGACAAGATGATTTTGACTACCGGTATCCTTTCGAAAAGTATGTTATAAATGGAACATCCCCTCACTTGCGAACAGTACTTGATACAATGGCGCACAGTGCCCCTGTACAGAGCTAGAAGCTGTGTGGGGGTGTAGAACCCACAGATACAGTTGAGCACACCTAACATCTGGGAAGCTGGTATATCAAAATTGATATAAAGGTCTTTCCAAGAAAGGTCAGAAGAAGAAACACTAAGAATATTGAGAAAAGATGAAGGGTTGATTTTGTGTATTGTTGAAGAATAAGTGATAGTCATGTGGAAGATTGTAACGAGTAGATAGATGAAAAAATTGGGTTTTGGAGCTACTGAAAGCAACAAGGTTATCTTTGTCCCAATCAAATATAGTTGATAGATCAGAAGATAGGCCTTCTATGGCCTCATCATGTGAGTTTTGAAGTAACTGCATGGGTGGGTCGTTGTGTAAAAGGTAGTTGAATAGTGTTAGATAGAGTTATCAGCATACAGTGAATAGGACTGGAGGTACAGTTGAGAAGATCATTAACGAATATATGAAAGAGAATCGGAGAAATGACAGAACCCCTGAAGAACAATGGAGTTGTAGGATGAGGAAATGACAGAACCCTGAAGAACAATGGAGTTGTAGGATGAGGAAGTGAGCGATGGCTGTCCACAACAACTGCAGGTATGGAACTGCCAGAAAGAAAATTAGAGACAAATGCACAGATAGAGGGATAAAAACCAAAGGAGGGTAGTTTGGAAAATAGAGCATTGTGCCAGACTCTATCGAAGGCTTCCAATATGTCTAGCGCAATAGAAATAATCTCACTGACATCCCGAAGGGAGGATGACCAAGAGTTAGGAAGACAAGCAAGGAGATCACCAGTAGAGCGGAAATCATACTGGCAATCTGAAAGTAGATTATGGGAAGATAAATGCTAAAGACATTTTGAAGTAAGAATAGTTCATTTGCCAGGTATGAGCCCAGTCATATAATTTATCTGAATAGTTTTGAATTTGGTGTACTTGGAGTTGTGACACTTCTGTGGGCCCATGTATCGAGTACTGTTCACATGTGTGGGGAGGTTTCAGCCATACCACACATTTTGAAAGGGTAGAGTCAAAAGTATTTCACCTCATCAACTCACTTCCTCTTACTAATTCTCTACACGCCATAATGTTGCATCTCTCTCTCTCTCTCTCTCTCTCTCTCTTTTCCGCTATTCTAATAATCAATGGTCTTCAATTTGGCTCTGTCACTTTCAATTGGGGGGGGGGGGGGGCACTCGTTACGTTACAAGTAGTTTTACATTGTCTCTTTATACATAACAATACAAATATATACAACTCTCTCTACCAAGCCATTCTCTCTTCTCTGCTCTCGCTGGTCCCGTAAAGGTGGCATCAAGGGGGGTCACTGTTTTTTTTTCCATCTTTCTCTCCTTTTCTTTCTTTCCCTGGCTTGTATCCATTCGGCCCCATTCAGCCAACTGTTTTAGGACATTTATCCCCATCCAGGTGTCGATTTCTTCCTGGCGAGCGATAGTGAGCCAGCATTGTATAGAGAAATCCGGCTTTGCCGGAGAAATTTTTCTATCGAAAAATGTACAAATTTAGCTTGCTGTCAAAACAAAAATATATATATGCTGGCTCGCTGCCGCTCGCCAGGAAAATATTGACACTTGGATGGGGGGTAAACGTCTCAAAACAGTAGGCTGAATGGGACCGAATGGATACAAGCCAAAGAGAAAGGGAGAGAAAGAGAAACAAAAGCGAGGTGGGCTCCCTTAAGCTTCCATCTTACCATACTCATTTCAGTATGCTCAATGTCCAAGTGTCACTACCATAAAGCAGCACACTATATCACCACACATACAACATATATCTCCCCCTTATATAAGCCTAGGGAGAAAGTCCTCGTTGTCAATATTGGTAGCAATTCTCTGAACTTCTACCCTCTACTGGCTCATCATGCAACAGAGCTAAGGTGGTATTCTTAAACATTTCTTTCCTTTCGCAACACCTAATATCGAGATAATATTGTGGGAATGAGTGTTATTTACAGAGATTACACGGATTAGCACTCCCATTTCTCAAGATAACGTAACTTTTCAAGTTATTTCGTCCATTAACGGCTGAGCGAAGGGAAAGAATTGTGTAAGAATACCACTCTTAGCCTCTTTACTACCCCCAAAACTGGCCATGTCATCTAGGTAGGCAGGATTTATTAACCATCCCTAATGTTCGCAGAATAAATGTCTTGTATTGTCACAAAACCACGGTCGGTCGCTCCCAAACACACAACTAGGTGCTACTCGTTTCTAATGAAATTCATTATGGTAACCACCGAACCTTCGAAGACATCTTTAGTCAATTTTGGAGAGGGATGCAGGGGACAAGTACAACCCTTTCTTCCCTTACTAACTATAATGATTGTGGTGGTTGCTTCCTGATCTGTGAAACTGAATAACACAAAAACAAATAAATGTAGGTCGTGTTTGGGTTAAAGATCTGTTACGACCGGGCACTCGGGTACACTAGGGCTCTCACACAGGACTCGAGTAAGGCTCGCTGCCACAACGGAAACACACGATCCCAACCCCAGAGTACTGCCAGCCGAACAAAAAACACCAATACCCTCCAGAGTTCTATCTGCTATAACGGGGTATACAAGAACTCGGTACTAGCGTTTCACAACAGACTAATAAAAAGACGGGAGTTATCTAGTCTGGTCAACAATCAAACAAAGAAGTAAATACAACAACACCAAAGAATAGTGTTGGCCGAAGCCGAAGTAATCCACCCTTGACTAAGAACTTAAGAAGTCCTCCACCCTCTACTTCGGATCGGCACTATTACGTTACGTTAAACAATAGTCCTCGAGCATCGAGCAAGGAATCTTCTGATAAAGTTAGATGCTTCTCGGATACTCGTAAGAAGTAAGTATCGGATTTTGAACAGCAATTCAATAAGCAACACACTGGCAATTAACTAACATTAAAGGCTTTAAATTGACATAAGAAGAATTATAAAAATAGACAATAGTAAATGGCAAACATTAAAAAGAAGTACTCCGACAATGCACTGGCAATAGCCTACTAGGATTGTGCTCGTGGGCCACTAATCTCTAAAGTAACTAAGCGTGCCACACATGAAATCAATAGTGCATAAACAATAACATACATAAGGAAAGCTTCAATACTATGCTGTATCTGCTGATCGAGCAAAGTCTAGCTGGGATATATTAGGCTAGGAAACAATGGCTGAGCAAGCGGCTCGTAGCCTAGCGAGGTCCTTAAGACTGTGCGGCCAAATTACGTTAATTGACGGGATGCTCTCTTGAGAGATCCAGATCACGTGTATCTGGTTCTCTCCTGGCGATCCTCTCAAAGTCAAGCAAACGAGTTAGCACAGTGTTGGGTGGCAGAGGCAAAAGCCCTCACTCGCAACACAGTGCTAAACTCACAAGGTACACAGTCAGAAAGACCACCTAGGCTTCCCACGTCTCCGTTGCGATTGTACCGGTTCAACAAAACCTAATACACTTAGGGAATCACAACTCCTGTAGCCTTATCCCAGTCTAGCATTACTTAAACCAGCAGAAAACAGGAACATGAATAATCATACACAGGGAAATGCATATACGAGTGCAACAAACATCAATCAATCCTATTCTAGTTATCCCTTCCAAAATAGACTATCTAATAGGCATATATCTCGTGAGAACTCAAGCGATAATACTTTGGCTGACTAGCTCTGCACCAAAGGGATCATTGAGGTTAAAAAGGGTCGGGAAAAGAAGAAGGTAGGCGGTACAGAGAGTAGAGAAAGTTCACATCAGTCGGAAGAATATGTATAGTTGCAAGGGATATGAGAAGTCGCTCTGCCTGATGAGTTCAGAATAAAATATGGCGAGACTTCCCTTTTTATACTCGGCCCTCTAGTGAGCATATCGCAAACTACTAAGGACCGCCCACTGGCAATCATTACGTAATATTCTCTCTCAATCTGGGATCGACAAAGGATTTCCCACGCGCTGAGGGGGAGGAGGGAGGAGGGAGGAGGGAGGAGGGAGTTAGGCCTACCTGCCGCGTGGCGCACTCACTGGCCCCCGTTACGTAATCTCTCTCTCTCTCCTCTCATCATTACCAATAAGTCCCACACACAATACTTATAACTAATGATATAAAATAGAACTTGTTGACTCAGATGAAAACAAAATACATATTTATAATACTTATAGTACAACGGCTCACATAAACTAAGTTAGGAAACTCTACACAGACTACAGCCAAAGTTCCTGCCCTGACGATCCTAGCGAGAGTGGGGCCTGACTGGGCGTTCTGTACAGCATGCTCATACTCGACATGCGTCACACCTCCCCCAAGATTTTACTTGCTCAACCCTGAGCTAAAATCTGACACACAGAACCCCATCAAGCCCCTCACACCCAGCGACCGCATGGCACTAAAACAAAGCTGAGTTTATCACTAAAACACATCTTAAAAAAAAAAATTCACATTTTATAACTCCTCCCAACAATAGCAAAAGACACAATATCATGCTCCCAGAGCGAGCTTACAGCAGCTCAGCCGTTTGATAGTTCGTGGACTGCTCAAACTCTATAGGCTATGACAAACTTATACAATTATCTATATCAAAAGAAAGAGTTTTTTTATGATTTTTATATGTTAATATGTTTTTCTCGGCTGCACTATAAGGGCAGCCTATTTTCTTCTATACCAAACGCTCAACTCCTGCTTTACGACCCAATACGCTGGGCTACAACCGCGAGCCAACAAGCACCAAGCGCAAAATACTATTCAAACTAAAGCAGGAGGCTACCCGTGTGTCAATCTACCCAGGATCATATACCCTTGAACGATCATCTGCAACCACGTTATCACAACCGGCAATATGGCGTATGTCCAGGTTATATACCAATAACCTTAGTGACCACCTGGTCAGCCTCATATTCCGATTGTGAAACTGGTCCCAGATCTTGAGAGGGTGATGATCTGGGTAAACTACAACGACCGTACCATAGGCTGGAACATAAACCTCGAAATGCCCCAGCGCATCATTGTCCTTTTCACTTTCATTCATCAGGTTCTGAAACGTTGCTAGTGCATTCTTAAGTCTGTAAGGCATAACATTGCACCGGTAGGCACCCCCGTCCACAACAAAACCACACACCTCCCCAGCACGCTCGGACAAAGGCACCTGCCAGCAACCCTTTACTAAATCCACCCTCGTGATAGGCGATGCAGCCCCGAGGCGGTCTATGGTGTCGTCAACTCTTGATAAGGTATAGGCGTCTGTCAGGGATAATGCACACACACCCTCGCAATCAACACACTCACTAATCTTGCCACTTAACACCGGTTGCAAAGTTACAGGCAACGACCACTCACGACATTCCTTATCCCTCAGACCCTTCGTCCACACGTAATCCAGCTCTGCTTGCACCATAGGCTGTCGAGCAGGATTTATACGGTAGGGAATTAAACTGAGCCTTGCACTATCTCCAGCCTGCATGTCGGATTCTACCCCGTACATCAGGCCTGGAGAAGCAACAAACATGCGAAAGTACTGCCATAGCCTAGTAAACAACTGCCTTGCACTGTCTCCACGAACAACATGCCTAGTGCCCTCCCACAACCCAGCCGAGACCGCAGCTTCTAACCTGTAGTCTCCCTCCTTCTCCACCTTCGTCCCTAGAACAGCCAGGTCATGAGAGGGACAATCAGTACCACCTGTGCAGTCACTCCCATAGTTCATTATTGCTAAGGCTTCCCCGCCGATACCGTACATGCGCACCCCCGCATTCCTTGTGACGACATCTGCCTGCTCAGCATCACCGCTTTTAGAGACATGGCCAGATACAGTCGGTCTATGGTAGGGCTGTTGCATTAGACTAGAGCAGCATTGGGAGGCTATGTGACGACCGGGCACATCCACTCCACAGCCAACCTCACTAATCTGCTCAATGTCCTCCTTTTGACCACCACCCTTGGCAGCCATGGGTCGACCCTGACCTGGCAACCATGCCAAAGCCTCGTCGCCCACCTTGAACCACCGAAACAACGAGGCTAACGTTCTTTCAACATTCACGTGACCTGCCCGCGGAACATCTTGCACCGCCCGAGTTGTGAGACTCAGGGGCTCGGCACGACCAGTGGGGTATGAACCGAGCTGGTGCTGGAGTGCTGCACACTGCTGCTCAGGCAGGTGCTCTAGCGCTTCCACAGCCACCAGACTCGTGTCCCCCGCCCACTGCTCCGCCGAGACATGACAATCCCTACTCTCCTCCACCTGTGCCCTACTGCCCCCCTCTCCTTCTCCACCTTGGCCGCGGCAGACCAACGCAGGGACAGTAGGCTGCTCAGGTGGTTGCCTAACAAACTCCTCCAACAGGTTCACACGACATGCTTCCCCGTCCTCGTGTTTGATCTCGACAGCACCATTACCACACTTCTGAACTTCCGGATCCTCCAACTGCAGTTTACAAATATCTGAGGGAACCAACCTGTCTAGATGCTTCCGAAGCAACCCAAGTCCTCCCCCAATATCAAACTGAGCAACCCTTTTTTCTCTCCGTGTGTAACGTTGCTGCCTCGGAGTCTCTTCCTGCCCTACCCCCTCACTAGCTGTGACTGGTCCTGGGGCCTCTCCAGACTCTAACATAGGTGCCAATACTGAATCACCCAGGAGAGCCGCCGAGTCAAAACTCTTAAAACCAACTCCAGCTTTAGCCTCCTCCTGTTGATCGTTCCTCTGCTGGTCTGAAGACGGAGGACTAGGCTGTGACACTTTATCTGCCCGAGCTCGGGTGACAACACACGCCATGGGTTGTGTCTGGCACCGCTCGACCCACTCTTGCTCTTTCCCACTCACGTCGGCCGGCCTCTCGGCAACGACTAAGGGTAGAACCTCAGAAGCGGGCATTGCAAAGTCGTTGCCGAGAAGAAGGTCGACGCCCTCCACTGGCAGTTTCTTCACAATCCCAACATCCAATTCACGTGCCACACCGTCCACCTCCAACTCCAACCGCACCAGCGGGTATGACCGAGTTGCATTAATACCCTGCACCACTACCACCCGAGCCGCATTTATAGGGTAGCCAGTCAAGTTTTTCATCAGAGTCTGGGAAGCACCTGTATCACGCAAGACCTCTACTCCATGCTTGCGCCCCGCCCACATCACGCAACCCCGTCCTTTATGGTCGCAAAAAACATCCTGAGCAGGGTTCGAGCCTCCCAGGTGCTTCTGCATTGGCTGTGCCTCAGCCTCTGACGAACTGCCCCGGGCAAACTCAGAAGACTTCGGAGACACACCAATGTTGCAGGCCAAAGACACAGCTGCTGTAGGTGGTTTGCTAGGACAGACCCTTGCAAAGTGCCCCTTTTTATGACAATGATAACACTCCAACTCCCCCTTGGGCTTCCCTTGGTACTGGGAAGGGCCCGGCCCCTTCTTAAATGGGACGGTGCTAGTCTTGTGGTCAGTCTTGGTATCATAGCTCTTGTACTTGTTTGCATAAGATATATTACTAACTCGGGGGGGTGGGGCGTCACGCCCCTTGTTACCTGCCTCACTACGCTGGGCAGACCCGCACCCACGAATTAGTGATAGCCGGAGGTCAGCCATCTCAGCTGCCTCCTGTAGAGTTTTTGGGTTCTTTTCTTTAATAGTTAAAGTCATTTCTGCACCAGTACACTTATAAAACTGCTCGAGCAGAAACAGCTCAGTCAACTGTTCGGCCGTCTCAGCTTTCTCAGAACGTGTCCAGTTTGTAAGTGCATCTTTTAAGTCCCGGGCATGTTCAAGAAAGGTCGCCTCCCTAGTCTTTGTAACACCCCGAAACTTCAATCGATATGTTTCTGGTTGCAACTCGTATGCCCGTAGGACAGCTCTCTTCAATTCTGGGTAGTCAATGCAAGACTCTAAAGGCAGTGCATCATAAGCCTTCAGACCCTTACCCGTAAGTCTTGAGGAGACTAGAGCTGCCCACTTCTCTTCAGGCCAATTATGCTCCCTACACTTCTTCTCAAAACGATTAAAAAATTTTGTGACTTCAGTTTCACTAAATGCCGGCACCAATTTGACTAAGTGGGACAAGGACTGTTCTCTTACTTGGCCCTCACGGCCCATCCGAGTCCCTGTCGACTCTGCACGAGTCTTATCTAAATCTATTTGAGCACAATATTTCTCTGAGTCGTACCTAAGCTCAGCCTCATGCCTCCTGGTCTCATCCTCTTGCCTCCTAACCTCAATCTCATGCCTCCTAGTCTCATTCTCCATCTCCTGCTTCCTAGCCTCATTCTCCATCTTAGCAAGCTCAAGTCTAAATATCATATCTGGAGACAGGCAGGAAGAGGGAGCTGCCACTACTGAAGGAGGGGGGGCAAAAACTGGGGAACCACCATGTGCACCGCCCGAGGGCACTCCAATCTGCCAATTCTCATCCCTCTGTGGGAGAGTGCTAACCTCCGGCAACTGAGTGGACGGCACTGTGGGAGTCGAGTGAGAGGGGATCTGGGGAGGAACCCCCCCAAACGCCCTCTCCTCCGAAACCCCATGTCGCCCACGCAACACCCAGGAAATCAGCTCCCCCTTGGACATCCCTACTACATTGGATCTGCCCAAAACCTTGGCTATCAGGTGCAAGCCATAAATATCCACCCCAGTCAGCCTCCCCTCCGTCACGTGGTACCGCTTACTCACAAAAAGTCTAGCATCCTCCTCACTAGTTACTAACGGCACCTCTTCAAATGGCATCTCTCGCTCCTCGTCAGTGCTAGGGCACGACATACTGAAGTCCACAAAAAAATTCTCGAGACAAAAGTGTTAAACTTCCTTATGCAAGCACTAATTACTAAATTAACTGGAGTCTCTTAAATGCTCTACTAATTGCCATACAAAAAAAAATATTCTTCAATATGTACGCTAAAGTACAAACAAACAAATGTTGTACAACTCTGCAAAAATTTTATACTGTTCACAAAATCCTAAGCAAGGTCGCCATTTGTTACGACCGGGCACTCGGGTACACTAGGGCTCTCACACAGGACTCGAGTAAGGCTCGCTGCCACAACGGAAACACACGATCCCAACCCCAGAGTACTGCCAGCCGAACAAAAAACACCAATACCCTCCAGAGTTCTATCTGCTATAACGGGGTATACAAGAACTCGGTACTAGCGTTTCACAACAGACTAATAAAAAGACGGGAGTTATCTAGTCTGGTCAACAATCAAACAAAGAAGTAAATACAACAACACCAAAGAATAGTGTTGGCCGAAGCCGAAGTAATCCACCCTTGACTAAGAACTTAAAAAGTCCTCCACCCTCTACTTCGGATCGGCACTATTACGTTACGTTAAATAATAGTCCTCGAGCATCGAGCAAGGAATCTTCTGATAAAGTTAGATGCTTCTCGGATACTCGTAAGAAGTAAGTATCGGATTTTGAACAGCAATTCAATAAGCAACACACTGGCAATTAACTAACATTAAAGGCTTTAAATTGACATAAGAAGAATTATAAAAATAGACAATAGTAAATGGCAAACATTAAAAAGAAGTACTCCGACAATGCACTGGCAATAGCCTACTAGGATTGTGCTCGTGGGCCACTAATCTCTAAAGTAACTAAGCGTGCCACACATGAAATCAATAGTGCATAAACAATAACATACATAAGGAAAGCTTCAATACTATGCTGTATCTGCTGATCGAGCAAAGTCTAGCTGGGATATATTAGGCTAGGAAACAATGGCTGAGCAAGCGGCTCGTAGCCTAGCGAGGTCCTTAAGACTGTGCGGCCAAATTACGTTAATTGACGGGATGCTCTCTTGAGAGATCCAGATCACGTGTATCTGGTTCTCTCCTGGCGATCCTCTCAAAGTCAAGCAAACGAGTTAGCACAGTGTTGGGTGGCAGAGGCAAAAGCCCTCACTCGCAACACAGTGCTAAACTCACAAGGTACACAGTCAGAAAGACCACCTAGGCTTCCCACGTCTCCGTTGCGATTGTACCGGTTCAACAAAACCTAATACACTTAGGGAATCACAACTCCTGTAGCCTTATCCCAGTCTAGCATTACTTAAACCAGCAGAAAACAGGAACATGAATAATCATACACAGGGAAATGCATATACGAGTGCAACAAACATCAATCAATCCTATTCTAGTTATCCCTTCCAAAATAGACTATCTAATAGGCATATATCTCGTGAGAACTCAAGCGATAATACTTTGGCTGACTAGCTCTGCACCAAAGGGATCATTGAGGTTAAAAAGGGTCGGGAAAAGAAGAAGGTAGGCGGTACAGAGAGTAGAGAAAGTTCACATCAGTCGGAAGAATATGTATAGTTGCAAGGGATATGAGAAGTCGCTCTGCCTGATGAGTTCTGAATAAAATATGGCGAGACTTCCCTTTTTATACTCGGCCCTCTAGTGAGCATATCGCAAACTACTAAGGACCGCCCACTGGCAATCATTATGTAATATTCTCTCTCAATCTGGGATCGACAAAGGATTTCCCACGCGCTGAGGGGGAGGAGGGAGGAGGGAGTTAGGCCTACCTGCCGCGTGGCGCACTCACTGGCCCCCGTTACGTAATCTCTCTCTCTCTCCTCTCATCATTACCAATAAGTCCCACACACAATACTTATAACTAATGATATAAAATCAGACTCAGATGAAAACAAAATACATATTTATAATACTTATAGTACAACGGCTCACATAAACTAAGTTAGGAAACTCTACACAGACTACAGCCAAAGTTCCTGCCCTGACGATCCTAGCGAGAGTGGGGCCTGACTGGGCGTTCTGTACAGCATGCTCATACTCGACATGCGTCACAGATCAAGTTTGATATAGTTCTTAAAATTCATGGATTCACTTTAAGTTGATTAGCTAATCCTTATGTTTTAAATCAATTCGCTGTGTTTAAAGGATGGGGACTTTTTCTGGATTGAATAAAGTATATGCATCAGCAAAAACAACTAATATAGCTTTAAATGAGTAGGAGAGAGAGAGAGAGAGAGAGAGAGAGAGAGAGAGAGAGAGAGAGAGAGAGAGAGAGAGAGAGAGAGAGCGAGAGCGAGTGCGAGTGTGTGTGTGTGCCAACTGCCTCAAACGAAGGGTCAGGAAGATGAATGTAACCACCCCACCTTCAGTCCCAGAGGCGTTTAACCTGGTCAAACTGGGTCACGGTAGCCAGGTCGTGGAGGGATAAGGGAGGAGAAAGAGGGAGGTGGAGGTGGAAGGAGGGAGGGTGGTGGAGGAGGGAGGGAGGGAGTATGAGGGTGGATGTCAGTATATAAACGACTGCAGCTGATACCCTAGTCAGTTAAGTCCCCACCTAGCTACATATAACAATGAATGCCAAGGTAAGACACACACATAAGCAACATAGATTAACGCAACCTACAGTATGTGGACTTTTAGTAAGGCATGTATTTATAGTAAGATACTGGTAGATATATGCAGAGTTGAACACATAATTATGATATACACAAAGTAACACATACAAAGTAAAAATAGATTATTGAATGTAACATAAAAAGACCAATACATGTTAAGATATTTTAGATAGCTAAATACCTACTAGCAAATGGTAAGGTATGAATAGACAGACAATACAACACAAATATGCAGAAATAACATTCATAGAACTCTCTGGCTTAAATTGGAGTCTACTTAATCAATAATTGGATATTTAAGTTTGGAGGCTTTAGGTGGAATCCTACATTTAGATCTTGACATATCACAATCAATTATTGAATACTACAAATAGGAGTTATGCAAATCTTCACTTAGAATTTTGAATAATGTCAAAGTTAGATCAAATTTGTTTTAGAACTGTATAGTAATATATTAATTAAAATGTAAAACTTGCAAACAAAGCAAACCAAAATTGGGACAAAGACAATATAAAGTCAAATTAACTTATCAAAATCGTTATGTGGAAACAACGTTTACTAAAATATTTGTTTTCAATAAAAAGAACACAATCCACCACATAGGGTGTACATTACTACATGACAAAGTTAATCTGGGTCCCAAGCAAACTAATCGCACACATAATAACGCACTATCGTCACGTTCAATGAATTAGTCAATTTGAGAAGTCCGGGACGTTCTGGTAAATTTGACTAAACTCTGCATGAATAAAGAAACAACATGTCAAATGTCAAAATGTTCATTTAAAATCAAATTTGCAACATGACAAGACATTAACAATAGTACAAAATACAAATATTGATAAGATATCTATAATAATACACATAAATTACAGCACTCACTAACGATAGTGCCATCGGGTAGGTACCTGTAAGCATAGCATGCCTCATAAGTTATGCTATATTATGATAAGGTATGTCATATTTGTTTTGTAATGTAATTTTGTTATTCCCAGCTGATGATCCTGTTGGGCCTGGCTGCCCTGGTTGCTGCTGACAGTCGCGAGTCCTACAGAGCACCACGACCCAGGGTCAGTAACACACTCAAGTTATTTTATCATTGAGTATTTATTTCTAAGCAAATGTGTAAAAACACTATACTTTCACAATGCTTAATAGTTTTTCCCAATCTTCATAGAGTCATAGCGTTAGAATGTTATTACTACAGATGAACTGTCCTCTTATTTTCTTATCAACCCTTTTCATGTATGAAGGAATACCTCCACATATTCATCTTTCGTGTTCTATTGACTCAGTTACACTTAACTTTGCTTCATACGATAATGCATGAGTTTCTAAAGCAACCGTGTGTACTTCCACAGTATTCGTCTGATTCATCCGAATCCTACGAGTCCAGCGAGGCCCAGTACAATTTTGACTGGGCGGTAAAAGACGGTCCCTCCCGTAACAACTACGGTCAGGAGGAGACCCGCGACCATGACAACACCGAGGGCTCCTACTACGTGGCCCTTCCTGACGGTCGCCTGCAGAAGGTCACCTACCAAGTCAACGGTGATGGTGGCTACGTGGCCGATGTTAAGTACGACGGAGAGGCTCACTTTGATTCTGGATCATTCGAGTCACGATCATTTGAGTCTTTTGAGTCTCCCAGATATGGCAAGTAAACTACATCTATGATGACTACCCCGATATGGACTCCAGTACAATATAATATGGTTGCCAGTTGAATCCAATCTGAAATAACTGGTCATGTAGTTTACTACAGTCTAACCAAATACTGTATATGGTATCCATGACATCTCCACCATACTGAATCAATACTCTGCCTCACTACCAAGTATGAGGTATTTGGACTTATTTATTGTGTGAATGTTATGTAATTTATTGAATAAATTATATTTTATGCATATTGAGTTTACACTATGGTATCCGATTCATGAATACAGAAGGAAATATTCTGTTTATTACAATCTTAATTTATGTTGTTAACATAGAAATAATTAATTATCCAGAACAATATCCACTCCTAGGGGTAATATGGCTTTCACATTTAGTGAAGGAAAACGAATATAACCCAAGTATCCTACTGTGTGTTATATACGGTAAGGCGACTAAACGGGGGAAGGTGAAAGTCCAGACCAACGGTTATCCTACACAGTAAAGTGTTGTCATGGTACTGCCTTGTTGTAGATGCTCTGTTGAGACTCGTGTGGTGCAGATACATGCAGGTTTAATGTGTTAAGTCCTACTGAGGCACTGTCAGCAGTATGCCACATCAGCGACAGTGATAACATGATAGTGCATTGTTATGGCAGTTCTGTATTGTACTACAATGCAAACGCTGACAGACAATCCTGCCTGAACCAATTTAATGTAATAGAAAAAGACAGTAAACTATATTGTTGTTTCCTGTATCAAGTGTCCCCCACAAAAAAATTAAAGAATGGTAGAGAACGAAATTTAAGGTGCGTCAATATCAATATGTCTGGATACACAGACCTTGAAGCAGTGTAAGTCATATGATAAGGGAAAGACAGATTAAAGGAGAGTTCCAGAAAACATTTGAGTGGAAGAAACACTGGGAAAATCAGTTCACTCCTGGGTTAGAAAGTTAGACAGAATAGGGATGGGCATGTGTTGAAAGACAGGTGCCACCTACTCTCTGTAAGGGAGGAGGTATACCCTGAGAAAGCTCTGAAGAACACTAATTTTTGTATTAATGGTAGAAGAGTGAGAAAGATGCAACATTGTAGCATGTAGAGAGAGATTGCAGAACATTAGTTGGAGGAGGTGAATTGATGAGACAAGATGATTTTGACTATCCTTTCGAAAAGTATGTTATAAATGGAACATCCCCTCACTTGCGAACAGTACTCGATACATTGGCGCACAGTGCCCCTGTACAGAGCTAGAAGCTGTGTGGGGGTGTAGAACCCACAGATACAGTTGAGCACACCTAACATCTGGGAAGCTGGTATATCAAAATTGATATAAAGGTCTTTCCAAGAAAGGTCAGAAGAAGAAGAAACACTAAGAATATTGAGAAAAGATGAAGGGTTGATTTGTGTATTGTTGAAGAATAAGTGATAGTCATGTGGAAGATTGTAACGAGTAGATAGATGACAAAATTGGGTTTTGGAACTACTGAGAGCAACAAGGTTATCTTTGTCCCAATCAAATATAGTTGATAGATCAGAAGATAGGCCTTCTATGGCCTCATCATGTGAGTTTTGAAGTAACTGCATGGTGGGTCGTTGTGTAAAGCTAGTTGAATAGTGTTAGGTAGAGTTATCAGCACAGACTGGATAAGACTGGAGGTACAGTTGAGAAGATCATTAATGAATATAAGAAAGATAATTGGAGACATGACAGAACCCTGAAGAACAATGGAGTTGATAGGTTGAGGAAGTGAGCGATGGCTGTCCACAACTGCAGGTATGGAACTGCCAGAAAGAAAATTAGAGACAAATGCACAGATAGAGGGATAAAAACCAAAGGAGGGTAGTTTGGAAAATAGAGCATTGTGCCAGACTCTATCGAAGGCTTCCAGTATGTCTATCGCAATAGAAATAATCTCACTGACATCCCAAAGGGAGGATGACCAAGAGTTAGGAAGACAAACAAGGAGATCACCAGTAGAGCAGAAACCATACTGGCAATCTAACAGTAGATTATGGGACGATAAATGCTAAAGAAATTTTGAAGTAAGATTAGTTCATTTGCCAGGTCTGAGCCCAGTCATATAATTTATCTGAATAGTTTTGAATTTGGTGTACTTTGAGTGGTGACACTTCTGTGGGCCCATGTATCGAGTACTGTTCACATGTGTGGGGAGGTTTCAGCCATACCACACATTTTGAAAGGGTAGAGTCAAAAGTATTTGACCTCATCAACTCACTTCCTCTTACTAATTCTCTATACGCCATAATGTTGCATCTCTCTCTCTCTCTCTCACTCTCTCTCTCTCAGTATCCTACTGTAGCTATACAGTATATATCTGTAATTTTAGTTGTTGCTTGCACGTTCTTGTAATAACCTTTGACTGATACACTTTTTTTATCTAAAAAGAGTAGGCTACTGCTTTACTAGGCTACAGTGACACCAGGTCCATCTGTTGACACAGTATATTAACCCCTTGTGTGCAGTCACACTTTATTTTTATATAATCTCTATTTGGTGAATTGTATAGTTAGTTACATATTCTGTTATACATATATTTGTTTAAGGTTAGGTTATCACACCTGGTAGCCTATTTCTGCGAATTTCAATTTTATTATTTTCGGTTAGTCTATTCAACGCTGGTAGCCTATTATTGCGTATTTCAATTTTTAAAAAAACTTTTGGTTAGGCTATCGCCCCTGGAAGCCTAATTCTGCGTATCTCAACATTTTTGTTTTCGGTTAGGCTATCACCCCTGATAACCTATTTCTGCGTATTTCAGCATATTTGTTTTCGGTTGAAGTGATTGAAGTGTTTTTAAAGTGAGTGAAGTGTTTTAAAGTGAGTGAATTGTTTTTTAAGTGAGTGAAGTGATCTGAAGAAAGTGACTGTCACCATGCCTCGCGCTTGTGCGAACTGCGCCGGTAGGTTTGGTGAGTCCATGTTTGCTACTATCGATCTTCAAGACTGCCGGCTCTGCCAACAACGAGAGAATTTTACAGTGAAATTAGATGAAGCCTACAACAAGATCAACGTCCTCACCATGAAGCTGGAATCACTCCAAGAGTTTGTAACACTCAACGTTGGAGTACCACAAACTTCAATTGTCACCGCAACTCCAGCAGCCACCAACGCCCCAACGTCAACTGCCAACAATTCAACGCCTACAGTAGCCACTTCAGCTGATGTATCCGATACTCAAGATACAAATAGTGACTCTCTTCCCCCTCAAGACAACTTCCGTGTCGTGAGGAACAACGTTTGCCCCAAGACCAGGAAACACATACCGATTACCGAGTGTCAAAACCGTTTCCAGATACTCGCAGACTCAGATGACGAAGAGGAAATAGAAGAAGTCCGGCTCGTGGGAGACTCGATGATACGTGGTCAGCTCACAGAGTTTTGCGCCAGGGCACCTAAGACCAGGAAGCGTTTTTGTATCCCTGGTGGTGGTGTGGATGACGTAGTTGCAGCAGTTGACGAAGTATCAAAGCTGGCCCCTGCTAATACAATGTACGTCATCCACGTTGGATCCAACGATGTGCAGCGAACCCGGTCGGAAGATTTGCTTTTAAAGTACCAGCAGCTGATCAAGTCGTTTAAGGAGAAGTCATCAAGGATCATCGTCTCAGGAATCGTCCCCCGGCTCGGTGTAGAGAGCCGATTTTACAACATAGCCACCAGCACAAATCGTTGTCTAGCAAACCTCTGCAGGAAGGAGAACGTGGGATTCGTCGACACCTGGGACAATTTCTACTACGATGACTATTTGTTTTCGGACGATGGAGTTCATCTGAACCAGGTGGGAGCAGCACGTTTTGGGCGTCTTCTCAACGATGCGGTGAAGGATTTTCGGAGAAGAAATCGACTCAGCACAGGACAACCAGGAAGGAGGACCGAAGACAGCGAGGACGGCAACCTACAAAGGAATTAAATACTAATCCGTCAAGAACCGCGAATTTGGATAAATCTCCACCAACACGACCCAAATTCAAAACCGTCAGGGATAACGACCGAGGACCGAGGACAGCCATGAATGTAAATGTAGATCCGACCAGAACCAAAAATTCGATGAAAGAACGTTCTGCGAGTTCTAAAACCGCAACTTTAAAGGTTTTCTATGCAAACGCTCGTAGCATACGCAATAAATTTTCAGATTTAGAGGAACTAGTGTTTACAGAAAATTATGATGTGATTGGCATAACAGAATCTTGGCTCAATACAGAAGATAGAGACTTTTTAGCAGAGTATTCACTTCCCGGTTATGTAATGTTTGAGAACAGCCGAATAAATAAAAATGGAGGTGGCGTTTTATTTTATATCAAAGAAAGTCTTAACCCGACCCTCGTGTCAAAACCTCAAATTGTGAACGTCGACACATCTTTTGTGCTAATAAAGAATAATAAAGGTACAAAAATAATACTTGCGTTAATATACAGACCTCCAGCTCAATCAGTGCAAACTGACCGAGAAATTTACGAACAAATTGCAGATGTAAGTAACTCACAAGATACCGTAATTTTTGGCGACTTTAATTTACCTGTGACCAAGTGGGGCGATACTCTTACTTCACACTCCGGACATGACTTGTATACGAACTTGCAAGAGAGTTCGCTTTATCAATTTGTTCGAACGCCGACCCGTGGTAATAACGTTCTTGACATTGTACTTGCAACAAAAGAAGAATTGATAGAGAATTTGAATGTTGGTGATGAATTCAGTAACAGCGACCATCGTACGATAACTTTCACTTTAAAGTTTACTAGTAACGAACCAAATAGTAGCATCGAAAAAGTCCCTAATTTCAAGAAAGCAAACTTCCATAAACTTAGAGCTATGTTTAAAGAAACTGACTGGAGCTTTTTAATTAACAATAACGATATAAATACATCTTGGAAGTTATTCGAAACCACTTACCTAAAAGCAGTGCAAGACTGCATACCATCGAAAATACGGCGTCCAGGCCATAATAATAAGCCCAAATGGTGGAATAAAGATATTTCAAACTGCCTGCTTGCTAAAAAATTTGCTAATGATAGATTAACACTTAAAGAGCGGCTCACCACATAAGTCGAGTTGAAAAAACAGGCAAAAAACAAGTGAAAAAATGGTGTAAATCGAGTGAAAATGAGTGGGATAGTAATGATCCATACGTCCGATATCTGTGGCCTCCCGGCCCACACTAACTCCAGTTCCCCCACCGCGCGAGAGGATCACAGTGTAACCAATAGTTCGCTAAAAGTGAGCAAGGTAGCAAAATCTGCTAAACTTCCATCTTCGAGGTAACACTGTCAGTGCTCCACGAGTGCTACGTAGCTGTATGTTACGTCAATGTGTAGCGATTTCCACCTAGTTTTCGGCACAATACAGTTCCTTTCATACTGATGGTTGATATAGCAGTCAGAATGGCCTGAAAAGGCCCAAAACGGCCACAGAGGGCCCGCTAAAGAAGGGTTAAAATCCTCACAAAATGACGAAGAACGGGTGAAATTTGTAGAGCTACGACGCAAAGCCAAAAAGTTAATTAAGCAAAGTAAAAAGACCTTAGAGTTACATATTGCGAATCAAAGTAAAACAAACCCGAAAGAATTCTATAGTTATATCAGAAAGAAAAAAGTAGTTACTTCAACTGTTGGACCGTTAGTCGATGAAAAAGGAGAATACACCAAAGACGAAGTACAAATGAGTAATGCCCTCAATACCTTCTTTGCATCAGTTTTTACAACCGAAGACCTCAGTGATATCCCTACACCATCGCCGATTCAGATTGATAATTCAGATCTTCTAAGCAATATTACCGTTACAGAGAGAGAAGTATTGAATTGTTTAGATAAACTCAAAGTAAATAAAACGCCAGGACCTGATACAATCTCGCCTAGAGTTCTAAAGGAAGCTAAGAATGAGCTCTCCAAACCACTGACATTACTATTCAATAAATCCTTGCAGTCTGGAACTATGCCTGATCAGTGGAAGCTAGCCAACGTAACACCGATATTCAAAAAAGGCAGCAAATCCCTACCCAGTAACTATCGTCCAATTAGCTTAACCTCAGTTGTATGTAAAATGCTAGAAACGGTCATACGAGACAGACTCGTAAATCACTTAGAGGAAAATAACATACTTAAAGATACTCAACACGGCTTTCGTAAAAAACGTTCCTGTTTAACAAACCTCTTAGACTTCTTCCACGATATCCTCAACCTCTACGATGAGAGTAAAGCTGTAGATATTATATACCTTGATTTTCAAAAGGCCTTTGACAAAGTTCCCCACAAACGTTTACTGCTAAAACTAAAAGCGCATGGAATACAAGACGGTGTGTTGAAATGGATAGAAAATTGGCTCAACAACAGAAAGCAAAGAGTAGTCATAAACGGTAAGGCATCTAAATGGACCAATGTAAGTAGCGGGGTACCCCAGGGATCGGTACTAGGACCAATTCTCTTTCTAATTTACATCAACGACATAGATGAGGGTCTCACCTGCACAATCTCAAAATTTGCTGACGATACAAAAATTGCAAATAGCGTACTCTCAAAAGAACAAGTTGACGATATGCAACACAATCTAGATAAATTGTCATGTTGGGCCCAAATTTGGCAAATGAGTTTCAATGCGGATAAATGTAAAGTACTACATGTCGGATACCTAAATGAGAAAGCAAACTATTCGATGAATGGCACTCAGCTTAAGAATGTAAACAGAGAAACTGATCTGGGAGTAACAATATCGAGTAACCTAAAACCGAGTCAACAATGTTCAGAAGTTGTTAAGAAGGCAAACAAAATAATTGGCTTTATAGGCAGGTCATTTGAGCATAAATCCAAAGAAGTTATCCTAACCCTTTACAATTCCTTAGTCCGCCCTCTTCTGGAATACTGCGTTCAATCCTGGTGCCATAATTACCAAAAAGATATAAACAAGCTAGAACGAGTTCAACGTAGAGTTACCAAAATGATACCTAGCCTAAAGAACAAACCATACGAAGAGCGTCTTAGAGAATTAAATCTATTTCCTTTAACCCAGCGCAGATTAAGAGGCGACTTAATTCAAGTGTTCAAAATCATCAAAGGCATCGACAATATGAACTGTAGTAAGTACTTCACTATCAACCAATCTAATTACACACGGGGAAACGGTTGCAAAATTATTGGTAAATCTTTTAACTCGCACGAATCTAAGAATTTCTTCTTCAATCGAGTTGTCAACTTGTGGAATGGGCTTCCCCGAAACGTTATAGACTGCAGCACCGTTGATTCATTTAAATTCCGCCTAGACAAATATCTCGCATCAAACCCGCGACTGACTGCGTTTGTAAATGAATAACTTTATCCTCCCCTCAGTTACTAACCCATATGTCCCCTACTAACTTCCTAGTCCTGCCACGTTAGTGGCAGGGCAGTAGTTCCCTTTCCAATGTTCCCTTACCCACTCTAAACCACTGTTTGGACACTTGATCCTCAGTGTTTTGGAGGACAAGCAGCCTAGAAGGGTCACTAGATCTGTTGTTGCTTGATTTCCTTTGTACTCCTTTGTACTCCTTTGTACTCTCTTCTACCGCTATTCTAATAATCAATGGTCTTCAATTTGGCTCTCTGTCACTTTCAATTGGGGGTGGGGGGCACTCATTATGTTACAAGTAGCTTTACCTTGTGTCTCTTTATACATAACAATACAAATATATACAACTCTCTTTACCAAGCCATTTTCTCTTCTCTGCTCTCGCTGGTCCCTCTCTTTCGGTGGTATTAAGCTTCCATCTTACCATACTCATTTCAGTATGCTCAATTCTTCATGTGTCATCCTGCCCAAGTGTCACTACCATAAATCAGCACACTTATCACCTCACATACAACATATATCTCACCCTTAGTGCCTAGGGAGAAAGCCCTCGTTGTCAATATTGGTAACAATTCTCTAAACTTCTACCCTCTACCGTACTGATTCATCATGCAACAGAGCTAGCCTCTACACTACCCCAAAAACTGCTCATGGTCTAGGTAGCAGGATTTATTAACCATCTCTAATATTTGCAGAATAAATGTCTTGTATTGCCACAAAACCACGGTCGCTCCCAAACACACACAACTAGGTGCTACTCGTATAATGAAATTCATTATGGTAACCACCGAACCTTCGAAGACATCTTTAGTCAATTTTGAAGAGGGATGCAGGGGACAAGTACAACCCTTTCTTCCCTTCTATCTATCTATCTATTGCCCGACGCCGTGATCCCCGAAGGGGTGGCCACGAACGAACCGCCCCCATGCACCTCTGTCCCCAGTCAGTCGACGCCCCTCCTCCCAACCAGCACCGCCTTCGTTCATGTAGTTCCTCACTCCATCCTTCCACCTCATATTCGGTCTACCTCTCCCCTCTGTCCCTCCACCTCGCTCTCGTACACCCTCTTAGTCATTCTCTCGCTTTCCATACGTTCCATATGGCCGAACCATCTCAAGTTGTTCCTTTTCACACTTTCCAGCACATCTACCTCCACACCACACCTCCTTCTTACTTCCTCATTAGTCTGTCTATCCCTCCATGTAACTCCGCACGCACTCCTTAAGTAATTCATTTCCACTGCTCTCACTCTTGGTCTGAGTCTCTCAACCAACGTCCATGCTTCGCTTCCGTAAGTCAGTGTCGGGATTACCACACTGTCATGAAAGGACTTTTTCACTTCCATACTGACCACCCTATTTCTTGTTACTGCTTTTAGCGTTTCTACAACCCTCTTCCCCTGTTGTACCCTCTCCCGCACCTCTTCATCCATAGTCCCATCTTTACTCAACACACTGCCCAGATACTTAAAAGAGTTGACGATCTCCATAGCCTGACCGTTCAGCTTCACCTCACACTCTGTGACTTCACCCCTTTCGAAGACCATAACCTTGCTCTTCCCCGTATTTACCTTCAAATTCCGTTTTTCGCACACTGTTCCAAACTCATTTACCAGACCCTGCAACTCCCATTCATTATCACTCATCAGAACTGTATCATCCGCAAACAGCAGTATAGGTAGCTTCCACTCAATTCCCTCCCTTTTCAGCGATACACCAACATCCACTGCTCTTGATAGTATTTCTTTCATAACTCCATCCATATATACAGTAAACAACCACGGGGACATCACACACCCCTGTTTCAAACCAACATTCAGGTCAAAGAACTCGCTCTGCTCACTCTCCACACGTACTGCCGCCTTTGCACCCTCATACATGCTCTTCACTGCTTTCAGCAACTTGCCCTCTACTCCGTATATTCTAAGTACTTTCCACAAACCTTCTCTATCCACTCTGTCATAGGCCTTCTCCAAGTCCATAAAGGCAACATACACCTTTTGTTTCTTCTCCAGATACTTCTCCACAACACAATTCAGGGTAAAAATCTGATCTACACATCATCTTCCCTTCCTAAAACCTCCCTGCTCGTCGCCTATCCATTTCTCCGTTCTCACTCTCACTCTCTCAATCACTACCCTACTGTATACCTTCCCTACTACGCTTAGAAGACATATTCCTCGGTGGTTACCACACACTCCTCTTTCCCCTTTGCCCTTATATAGGGGGACTATTATGCCAGTCTTCCAGTCATCGGGTGCACTCCCCTTCTCCCATGCTAGTTTACACATTTTCCATACCCATTCTATCACTATCTCACCACCATACCTCAACATTTCCCCACACACTCCATCTGTTCCTGGTGCTTTCCCCAACTTCACTCTTTTCATGGCTTCCCACACTTCTGACCTCCTGATCCCCACCTCCTCCTCCACTACTTCTCTTCTTCTCCCTCCCATACCATATCCAGCTATGTTTGCTGGCTCTTCATTCCTTTCATTTAGCAACTCACTGAAGTACTCCCTCCATCTTTCAACTCTCTCTTGCTTCTCGGCTAGCATTCTCCCATTCTTATCTTTCACACCCTTACTGTTTCCCTTGCTACCTTCCCTAACTTTCTTGACTTCTTTCCAGAACAGTTTCTTACTCTCCCTCCATTTTACACTCAGATTCCTTCCAAATTCCTCATCTACTAACCTTCCCTTACTAACTATAATAATTGTGGTGTTTGCTTGCTCACCTGTAAAACAGAAGAAAACAACACAAATTAAATGTAGATAGTGTTCGGGTTAAAGATTAAGTTTGATCTAGTTCTTAAAATTTATGGATTAATTTTAAAGTTGATAAGCTAATATTCATGTTTTAAATTAATTCGCTGTGTTGACAGGATGGGGACTTTTTCTGGATTGTATAAGATAATGGCATCAGCAAATACAGTCTTAAAAGCGTAGGAGAGAGAGAGAGAGAGAGAGAGAGAGAGAGAGAGAGAGAGAGAGAGAGAGAGAGAGAGAGAGAAAGAGAGAGAGAGAGAGAGAGAGAGAGAGAGAGAGAGAATTGTGATCTAATAATCGCCAGGAATGGTCAGGAAGAAAAGTGTGAACCTGGTCAAACTGGGTCAAGGTAGCCAGGTGAAGGAGGAGGAGGGGGAGGATGTTAGGGTGGTGGGAGGGAGGGAGTATGAGGGTGGATGTCGGTATATAAACGACCGCAGCTGATACCCTAGTCAGTTAAGTCCCCACCTAGCTACATATAACAATGAATGCCAAGGTAAGACACACATGGATTATCATAAATTAAAGCAACTCAAGAAAATATAATAAGATGTAAATGTATAGTAAGATTTGGATATATAGCAAGATACTGGTAGATACATTCAGAGTTAAATACATAAGATATACATAAAGTAACATATAAAGCAAAAATAGATATATGAAAATACCATAAAAACAATAAATGTACATATATTTTGGATAGCTAAACAACCACTAGCAAAGGTTAATATGTGAATAGACAAAGACAATAAATACAAATTTGAAGAAAGAACAATTACAGAACTCTTTGTCTTTAATGAGAGTCTACTCAATAAAGAATTGGAACTTTACATTTAGAGGTATTGGTTAGAATCTTACATTTAGATCTTGACATATCACAATTGATTATTGAATACTACAAACAAGAATTATGCAAATCTTCTCTTACCATTTTGAAGAATTATGTCAGGTAGTGCATACTAATATATATTATATGAATTGCTATGGTATGTTAAGGTATGTCATGTGTTGTAATGTTTATTTCATTATTTTCAGCTGATGATCCTGTTGGGCCTGGCTGCCCTGGTTGCTGCTGACAGTCGCGAGTCCTACAGGGCACCACGACCCAGGGTCAGTAACACACTCAAGTTTACTTAAAACTGACTATTATTTTTTAAGTAAAAATCAATAGTTATTTCCAATCATCTTAGAATCATGGTGTTAAAATGTTATTACTACGGATGAACTATCCTCATATTGTCCTATCAACTTTTTTCTTGTAATGTTTCAACAGTAAATGAGCTTCTGTGAAAACAGCAATCATTAAAAGAATTGCCTAAATACATTACATATAATTTTATTACATTTTACTAAGAACATGGCTCTACTTACTTATCTTTCCTGTTCTATTGACTTAGTTACATTTAACTTTGCTACATACATTAACACATGAGTTTCTAAAGCAACCATGTGTACATCCACAGTATTCGTCCGATTCATCTGAATCCTACGAGTCCAGCGAGGCCCAGTACAACTTTGACTGGGCGGTAAAAGACGGTCCCTCCCGTAACAACTACGGTCAGGAGGAGACCCGCGACCGCGACAACACCGAGGGCTCATACTACGTGGCCCTTCCTGACGGTCGCCTGCAGAAGGTCACCTACCAAGTCAATGGTGATGATGGCTACGTGGCCGATGTCAAGTACGACGGAGAGGCTCGCTTTGATTCCGGATCATACGAGTCACGATCATTCGAGTCTTTCGAATCTCCCAGATATGGCAAGTAAACTACATCTATGATGACTACCCAGATATGGACCCCAGTACAATATAATATGGTTGCCAGTTGAATCCAATTTTAAATAACTGGTCATGTAGTTTATTACAGTCTAACCAAATACTGTATATGGTATCCATGACATCTCCACCATACTGAATCAATACTCTGCCTCACTACCAAGTATGAGGTATTTGGACTAATTTATTGCGTGAATGTTATGTAATTTATTGAATAAATTATATTTGATGCATATTGAGTTTACAATGTGGTATCCTATTTATGAATGCAGAAGGAAAATATGTATTTTTCACTTTCTTAGTATATATTGTTAAAATATTAATTATTAATTATCCAGAACAGTATCCACCCCTAAGGATAAAAGGGCCCTCAAATTTATTGGAGGAAAGTGAGTATATCGCCACAAGTCCTAGCGTGTGTCATATAAGGCGACTAGAGGGGGGACGGTGAAAGTCCAGAACAACGGTTATCCTATTCAGTAAAGTGTTGTCATGGTACTGTCTTGTTGTAGTAGCTCTGTTGAGAATGGTGTGGTGCAGATACTGTAGGTGGACTTCGCCAAGTTCTTCTGAGGCACTGTTAGCATTATGTCAGTCAGGGCTGCTGAGCGAATTTGGTGCCGAGCAAGGGTTGCTGAACACGGTTGATGGAAAACAAGGGTTGCTGAACTTTATGACTTCTCACAAGGGTTGCTGAATGAGGGCTTGACAAACAAGTGTTTCTGAAACTCTCTTTGGGCCAATCCCATTTCATCCTCGCAAGGCATAACAAATATCATAACTTTCTTAGAAGTCAGTAGACGTTTTGACAGGTAAATGGCTAGTACACACACACAAGATCGAAGTGGCATACATGAATGATGTCATATGTAGATAATCGTGGTATGATCTTATCACAATCCTCTCCCCAAAATCCCCACACATTATGCTGCCCGAGAAAAGCCCTCTGCAGGTCTCTTTAACAAACTTTAACGTACTTGACAATTATTTGTAATTCTTGTAGATGACAGGTTGCTAACTCTTAGAGATCAGTAATCTTGTTCAGAATACAAGTTTCACCAATCTGTTTGGGAGTACTGATGACGCTTAGCGATGACGGTTTAGCAATGGAATCTCCATTAGGTGTTTTATTGGATGAAGCTTTCATGACGCATGTGGAGGAAATCGCCGTGAATCAAGAAGAGAAGTCATTCATCTACTGCCGACACATTGATAATATTTTTGTGAGCATAGAAAACCAAGAAAGGCTAGAAGATCTACAGACTCGTCTCCACCAGATCTCCAGCCTTAATTTTACTGTAGAACTAATTGACAATGGTAAAATACCATTTCTAGGCATCCTGGTATACAGGGGAGAAAAATTTATCACTGACGTGTACCGCAAACCGACTGATACAGGAAGATGTATGAATGGTGCCGGTGAGTGTTCAGATGGCTATAAAGACAGCGTAATTTGTGCGTATGTGAGACGTGAGACGAGCCATTAACACCTGAGGCTCATGGCACCTGCTTCATTCTGTAACTAATGCGGATCCGACATATTGTGACCAATACTGGGTATTCCAACTCTAACTTTGATAGAATATCGTTCATAATGATCGATAAACACATTGTAGGAGGAAATCAGGAATCACCAAATTATATATTGATTTACTATAAGAACTTCTTCATTCCTGCATACAAGAAAGATAAGAAAGTAATTCAAGAAAAAATCATGAAGAATTGTGAACCTTGCAACAGTGGAATTAGACTCAAACCATTAGTGTATTATGAAAATCCACGGACCGCTTCAATAATTATAAAAAAACAACATGGCAGTGCGAATGGACAAACTCACTTGGACTAATGTGGCATACGAATACACATGCAACATCAGGGACTGTGCAACCCAAAACGTTACCTACATTGGTCATACCACAAACACTTTAAAGGCCGCGTCATACAGAACTCGAACGTCGCGCGACCTACCCCCGAACACGATGACTTGCATTTTTGAGGCGAATGCATCCGATATTGTCCCGATGTTGGTCAAAGAAGAACATCCCCAGATAATGCCCCGACACTCCCAGACTATGCCCCAAACAAGACTCGAATGTAACTCGACACTCCCGACCGATTTACGTTAAAGACCCGAACATTAGAGGAATATAATCCGATGCATGCCAGAGCAAGACCCGATGAAAACTCGAATGTGCCAAGAATCAGCCGACAAATATTTAACGGTGTTTACACCCGAACCTACCTTGACCCGATACAAAAGATATTATGAGGAACACCAGAGGATCACCGGCCGCATCTGCCCAACCATCAGAGGACCTTAACACGATACTAGAAGAATGTGTGACGAACACCTGTACCTGCCCTATATAAACAGGGTGTGGTCGCACACATGCCAGTCGCACATCATGCATCACCACGGTAACATGGCGCTCCCGGAGCTCTACCCACCCACGGAGGAGGAGTTGGAGATGGCCATTTTTTATCAGGAGCTTGTTGTAGCCCACCTAAACCACATGCTACTCATCACCACCATCCTGAAGAACGAGCGTCAGCGCCATGTAAGACCCAGGACACCACGAAGCTGCAGCGTCAAACCTTGGATCGCCCAGAGAGCCACATACGGACACTACCACCAACTACTGAAGGAGCTAGTGGACACTGACAGGACCACCTACAAGTATTATCTGCGTATGGACGAGGACCTATTCAATGACATTGTACGCCGTCTGACACCCAGGATCAAGAAGGAGACAACAAATTGGAAGAAGCCCCTGGAACCAGGTTTGAGATTGGCCATGACACTACGATTGTTGGCCACAGGGAGGCATACAAGAGCATGTCCTTAAACTTTCGTGTAGGTGCAAACACAATCTCCCTGGCAGTACGTGAGACATGCGAGGCTATAATCCAGGAGTATATGGAAGAGGTTATTGTGTGCCCATCAAAACCCGAAGGTTGGAAACAGGTTTCGAAGAGAGGTGGACATTGGACATTACCTAACAATATTCACCATACAATCAATACTTTAGACGGCACTTTGGAACACTGGACACCAATAATTTGTTTTGCATATGGCCACTTTCATTGTACGCAAAAAAAACACTCAACCCACCTGTAACGTTCAGTTCCGCGGCCTTCTCACTCATAGCCCGGTCACGGATGTCCCGGTCTCGGTGTGCCCGGAGCTTCTTATTATAGAAGAAGTCGTTTTCGCGGTACCACTCGGCCACAGCGACTTCATCCTTGGCAGGCAGGATGGCGATTGTCCGCTTCCGCTTGGTGATGGTTTTTTGGGCAGGCGGCATTGGTGTGGTCTTGGAGGTGCCTGGTTGGGGTGACGGCGTGGGTGGGGGTATGGTGGGATCGGCATCATCATCTTCTTCGTTTGTGTGGGATGGCGTATCTCCGAGTTCAGGGAGAGTGTGAATGAGCTCATGCCATGGCCGTTTAGGAAGCAGGGGAAGTGACTCCATTTGGGTGAGGTCCGGGGTGTCCTGGGACTGTGAAAGTGACTGACCTGACTGAAATTGAGTGTCATCATCAGTCCCTTCAGAGTTTGAGGAACTCTCTAATATCACATCCTCTGTGGCGAAGAGGTCCACAGATGCTTCCTTGCCCTTCCTAGTTGCTTTGCGGCATGGTAGCTTGTTGCCCTTGCCCATCTTGGTGGTTGCTGTGTGGTGTGGAGAGGTAGAACTTGTTGGGGCAACTTGTGCGGAGGGTGTGAGAGCGATGAAGGCTCCGGCAGCAATATATAGGGCCCGTGCGCTTGGCTGCCAGCGTACGATTCGACTCGCATTCTTGTGTGTCGCCCCACGCTGCTCCACTGTCGAGTGGAAATTTCTGCGTGCCACATGTACCACCCTATACAGACAAGATGCTTCTGCTGATGTTCGGGGTAAATTCCAGTCTTTATCGTCTCTCATTCCTGTCATACGAGTTGTGTTCTTCCCAAAATCTTCAATAGACTCGCTTGATCTTGCCTTATTCCTCGGTTTATCGGGGGAGTGTCGTCTTTTATTCGAGTATATCGTCTCTCATTCGGTTGTTATTATGGTTAATGTCGCCTTATATTCATACGAATCGGGTTAATGTCTGCTTATGTTCGGCTAGATCGAGTTAACTTCGTCAATGAAAATAACAGACGAACAACGGCCGAAACGAAATAACGTGACCCGAATGAAAGCCGAACATAACCAGAATGAGAACTGACAAATTTTTAACGGTTTTTACACACGAATATCGGCTAGAAGTTAACGCATGCACTAACTTCTGGCCGAACCCCAGGATGTTCGGCTGCACCCCTGAACATCCCCGGAGCTTCCCCCGAATCAACGAGAACATTGGCCGAATTGACCCGAATTTACCCGAACATTTGAAAATTTGAATTTTTTTTGCAAGTCATCCTGTTCGGGGGTAGGTCGCGCGACGTTCGAGTTCTGTATTACGCGGCCTTAAGTTGTCGGCTGACATATCACCTTCAAGATGGGGGAATCAAACAGCACCATAATCAGTATCACACCACGTCATTAACTCGGGAAACTATTGTTAACGGAACAAACATAATTGCCCATTGTCCAAACAGAAGAGGACTAGCTACCTTTGAAGCAGTTCATACCCGAGACAAAAGGCCAGTCATCAACAACAAATAAACATGGCCTCAACAATACTTTTATTCGATGGGCCCCCTATGGGTGACTGAGGTAATGGGTGACGAGTCAGGGACCACAGCAATGAAAGGACAACAACATATCCTTCAAGGAATCCCTCCCCCCTCAACCCAAAACCAGCACCTCAGACGTTCAGCAAGGCTTCGAGAACAAGGACCTATTGCTTCATCTCCTGATTCAGCTTCAACACCGTATACCCCTCAATATTACCTGCATAACCTCCCTCACCTCACCCCATGGTTCCCCCTACCCATACCTTCCTTATGTTTTGTTTTCCTTCCCCCCCCCCCCCCCCGTCTTACTGCCCTCTATCCCCGCCATAATTTCGTCCATGTGGTCCCGATATTATAAAATAATATATCATGTCAGTTAACTTTTGACTTCCATAACGTGAACTACTCGGTTATTATACACGCGGTCGTGTTATTGACATTATATTTGTGTGCAATATTAATTTTGATATTTATTTTATCTTCAAATATTTGTATAAGTATATTTTTACAGATTTTAAATATAGACAATGTAACTGAACATTATATCCCAAAGATGCCACATTGTAGGCGATACGTCAAAAATAAATACAATAAGGCAGACTCGGTAATTTAGTGTTTTAACACCCACCTATAAGGAGAATTGAAAATATATGTACAAAAATTAGTAACTGTGAAAATGCTGTCATATTCAACTCTACTGCATTAAAGTAAATCTGCTCCCCAAAGTCACAAATATATATATAATTTGTTGTATGTGTAAGAAAGAGACAAAAGGGAGGTTGCCAGTAACGAGTGTCTCCCCCAAAGCCAAAAGAGAGACAGAGCCAAATTCAAGGGAGTTTGGTGTCAAAATGCGTGGAATCACGAAGTTTAAAGCAGTTTAAGTCGTAGGATGAAGGCAAGATTGATTAAGGGAGAGAGTTCCAGGGTTTACTTGTTGAGTAGAAGAAAGACAGAAAATTTGCCAATTCTTGGGTTGGAGAGCTGGACAGAATAGGGGTGGGACAGCGTTGAAAAGCGGGTAACTCGCACTTGCCGCAAGGGAGGGGTACACACTGCGAGTGCTCTGAAGAACACTGATTGTTGTAATAGTGATAGAAAAGTGAGAGAGATGCAACATTGCTGCGTGTAGAAAGAGATTGTAAGGAACTAGTAAGAGGAAGTGAGTTGATGAAAAGAAATGCTTTTGATTCTATTCTTTCGAGAAGTGCGGTATGGGTGGAGCCTCCCCACACATGCGAACAATACTCAATATAGGGGCGCAATGTACCCCGATACAGAGCAAGAAGCTGTGCGGGGGTGAAAAAACCACGGAGATGGCTGAGCACACCCAACTTTTGGGAAGCTGTTTTAGCAAGAGTGGTAATATGATCTTTCCAAGAAAGGTTGGATGAAAAAGATACACCTAGAGCATTGAGAGAAGATGAAGGGTTGATTTGTGTATTGCTGAAGAATAATTGATAGTCTTTTCGGAAGATTGCGATGGAGAGATAGAGGGAGAAATTGGGTCTTGGAGGCATTGAAAGTAACAAGATTTTAACTGAGCCAATCAGAAATAATTGATGGATCAGAAGATAGGCGCCCTATAGCCTTGGCACGTGAGTTTTGGAGTGATTGAATGCTGGGTTGATGTGGAAAAACTAATTGAATAGTGTAAGGTAGAGTCATCAGCATATGAGTGGATAGGAATAGAGGTACAGTTGAGATCATAAATAAACATTAGAAAGATAATTCGAAACATGACAGAACCCTGAGGAACACCGGAGTTGATAGGTTGAGGAAGTGAGCGAGGGCCTTTCACAACTACAGCTATGGAGAGGTCTGAAGGAAGTTAGAGACAAATGCACAGATAGAAGGATAGAAACTGAAGGAGGGTAGTTTTGGAAATTAGAGATTTGTGCCAGACTCTATCGAAGGTTTTCGATATGTCTAGCGCAATAGAAAAACTCATTCTCTCTCTCTCTCTCTCTCTGTATATATATATATATATATATATATATATATATATATATATATATATATATATAAAGAGAGAGTGAGAGAGAGATTATCACGTGTAATCTAATAATCGCCTCAAACGAAGGGTCCGGAAGAAAATTGTGACCGCCCCACCTTCAGTCCCAGAGACGTTGAACCTGGTCAAACTGGGTCACGGTAGCCAGGTCGTGGAGGGATAAGGGAGGAGGAGAAAGAGGGAGGTAGAGGTGGAGGAGGAGGAGGGAGGGAGTAAGAGGGTGGATGTCAGTATATAAACAACTGCAGCTGACACCCTAGTCAGTTAAGTCCTGACCTAGCTACCGATAACAATGAACGCTAAGGTAAGACACACATAGGCACAACACATAAATGAACTAGGAGATATACTGTGACGCACCCAGTGCGTGGCAACTTAACCTGATTGTACTCCTTGGTACTCCACTGTACCGCCACGGTGCGGTACCGTGTACCGCCGTACCGTGCTGGCTGCTTATATTGAGTGTGACAACGTATA
>JBAKBP010024211.1:0-35595 GCA_037953745.1 Lithodes maja
CTTCATCTATACCTCCTCCTTGTAATCGTTCTTGTTCTCCTCCTCCATACCTCTCTCTCTCTCTGTCTCTCTGTGTGTCTCTCTCTCTCTCTCGCTCTCTCCCGTAGCAGCAGCAGGAAGAGCAGAACCCCGGTATAACGGTAGTTAGGGAGGAAGAACCTGCCACTCCCCCCCCCCCCCCCCCACACACACACACTGTACCGAGGGGGAGGGTGAAGGGGGGAGGGAGGGGGAGGGGGAAGGAGAAGGAGGGAGTACAAAGGAAATCAAGCAACAACAGGTCTAGTGACCCTTCTAGGCTGCTTGTCCTCCAAAACACTGAGGATCAAGTGTCCAAACAGTGGTTTAGAGTGGGTAAGGGAACATTGGAAAGGGAACTACTGCCCTAGAACTAATGTCCGTGGCAGGATTAGGAAGTTAGTAGGGGACAGATGGGTTAGTAACTGAGGGGGGGATAAAATAAAGTTATTCATTTACAAACGCAGTCAGTCGCGGGTTTGATGCGAGATATTTGTCTAAGCGGAGTTTAAATGAATCAACGGTGCTGCAGTCTATAACGTCTCGGGGAAGCCCATTCCACAAGTTGACAACTCGATTGAAGAAGAAATTCTTAGATTCGTGTGAGTTAAAAGATTTACCAATAATTTTGCAACCGTTTCCCCGCGTGTAATTAGATTGGTCGATAGTGAAGTACTTACTACAGTTCATATTGTCGATGCCTTTGATGATTTTGAACACTTGAATTAAGTCACCTCTTAATCTGCGCTGGGTTAAAGGAAATAGATTTAATTCTCTAAGACGCTCTTCGTATGGTTTGTTCTTTAGGCTAGGTATCATTTTGGTAACTCTACGTTGAACTCGTTCTAGCTTGTTTATATCTTTTTGGTAATAAGGGCACCAGGATTGAACGCAGTATTCCAGAAGAGGGCGGACTAAGGAATTGTAAAGGGTTAGGATAACATCTTTGGATTTATGCTCAAATGACCTGCCTATAAAGCCAATTATTTTGTTTGCCTTCTTAACAACTTCTGAACATTGTTGACTCGGTTTTAGGTTACTCGATATTGTTACTCCCAGATCGGTTTCTTTGTTTACATTCTTAAGCTGAGTGCCATTCATCGAATAGTTTGCTTTCTCATTTAGGTATCCGATATGTAGTACTTTACATTTATCCGCATTGAAACTCATTTGCCAAATTTGGGCCCAACATGACAATTTATCTAGATTGTGTTGCATATCGTCAACTTGTTCTTTTGAGAGTACGCTATTTGCAATTTTTGTATCGTCAGCAAATTTCGAGACTGTACAGGTGAGACCCTCATCTATGTCGTTGATGTAAATTAGAAAGAGAATTGGTCCTAGTACCGATCCCTGGGGTACCCCACTACTTACATTGGTCCATTTAGATGCCTTACCGTTTATGACTACTCTTTGCTTTCTGTCGCTGAGCCAATTTTCTATCCATTTCAACACACCGTCTTGTATTCCATGCGTTTTTAGTTTTAGCAGTAATCGTTTGTGAGGAACTTTGTCAAAGGCCTTTTGAAAATCAAGGTATATAATATCTACAGCTTTACTCTCATCGTAGAGGTTGAAGATATCGTGGAAGAAGTCTAAGAGGTTTGTTAAACAGGAACGTTTTTTACGAAAGCCGTGTTGAGTATCTTTAAGTAAGTTATTTGCCTCCAAGTGATTTACGAGTCTGTCTCTTATGACCGTTTCTAGCATTTTACATACAATTGAGGTTAAGCTAATTGGACGATAGTTACTGGGTAGGGATTTGCTGCCTTTTTTGAATATCGGTGTTACGTTGGCTAGCTTCCACTGATCAGGCATAGTCCCAGACTGCAAGGATTCATTGAATAGCAATGTCAGTGGTTTGGAGAGCTCATCCTTAGCTTCCTTTAGAACTCTAGGTGAGATTGTATCAGGTCCAGGCGTTTTATTTACCTTGAGTTTATCTAAACAATTCAATACTTCTCTCTCTGTAACGGTGATATTGCTTAGAACATCTGAATTATCAATCTGAATCGGCGATGGTGTAGGGATATCACTGAGGTCTTCGGTTGTAAAAACTGATGCAAAGAAGGTATTGAGGGCATTACTCATTTGTACTTCGTCTTTGGTGTATTCTCCATTTTCATCGACTAACGGTCCAACAGTTGAAGTAACTACTTTTTTCTTTCTGATATAACTATAGAATTCTTTCGGGTTTGTTTTACTTTGATTCGCAACATGTAACTCCAGGGTCTTTTTACTTTGCTTAATTAACTTTTTGGCTTTGCGTCGTAGCTCTACAAATTTCACCCGTTCTTCGTCATTTTGTGAGGATTTTAATCTATCATTAGCAAATTTTTTAGCAAGCAGACAGTCTGAAATATCTTTATTCCACCATTTGGGCTTATCATTTTGGCCTGGACGCCGTATTTTCGATGGTATGCAGTCTTGCACTGCCTTAAGGTAAGTGGTTGTGAAACACTCCCAAGATGTATTTATGTCGTTATTGTTAGTCAGAAAGCTCCAGTCTGTTTCTTTAAGTTTTGATTTAAGTTTATGAAAATTTGCTTTCTTGAAATTAGGGACTTTCTCAATGCTGCTATTTGATTTGTTACTAGTAAACTTTAAAGTGAAAGTTATCGTACGATGGTCGCTGTTACTGAATTCATCACCAACATTCAAATTCTCTATTAATTCTTCTTTTGTTGCGAGTACAAGGTCAAGCACATTATTACCACGGGTCGGAGATTGTACAAATTGAAAAAGTGAACTCTCTTGCAAGTTAGCATAGAGGTCGTGTCCAGAGTGTGAAGTAAGAATATCGCCCCATTTAGTCACGGGTAAGTTGAAATCGCCAAGAATTACGGTATCTTGTATGTTAGTTATTTCTGCAATTTGTTCATAAATTTCACTGTCAGTTTGCACTGATTGAGATGGGGGTCTGTATAATAAAGCTAGTGTTATTTTAGTTCCTCGTTTATTATTTAATAGTACGTAAGATATGTCTATATTCGCAATTTGAGGTTTTGACATTAAGACGGGATTAAGACTTTCCTTTATAAAAAACAGAACTCCTCCTCCATTTCTATTGATCCGACTTTTCTCAAACATTGTATAACCAGGAAGCGTATATTCGGCTAAAAAGTCTCTGTCTTCCGTATTTAACCAAGATTCTGTAATGCCGATTATATCATAATGTTCTGTAAACACGATTTCCTCTAGATCTGAAAATTTATTGCGTATGCTACGAGCATTTACATAAAACACCTTAAGAGTATTAGAGTTGGATGTTACTGATTGTGCATTGTCTGAATTTTCAGTTCGTATTTGACTTACACTACCCTGTCTTGGGTCTGGTTGACCCCGTTTTTTGAACGGAAATCCTTGACTGCATCGTTCAGCAGACGACCAAGACGTGCAGCTCCTACTTTATTGAGATGTACACCATCTCCTGAAAACAAAGATTTATCATAGTAAAAATTATCCCACGTGTCGACAAAGCCGATGTTCTCCTCCCTGCAAGAGTTTGGCTAGTCGGCGATTTGTACTGGTAGCTATGTTGTAGAATCGGTTTTCTACATCAATCCGGGGAACAATTCCTGAAATTAAGATTCTATTAGATTTTTCCTTGAAGGACCTGATCAGCCGCCGGTACTTGCAAAGTAGTTCCTCTGACCGCGTCCGTTGAACATCGTTAGATCCAACGTGGATGATGTACGTAGTGCTTGCGGGGGCGAGCCTGGAAACCTCTTCCAGAGCCGCAACAATGTCGTCCACGCCGCCACCTGGGATACAGAATCGCTTTCTGGTCCTGGGTGCCCTGGCGCAGAACCCCCTCAGGGGAGGGGGAAGGAGGGAGGGATAGGTAAGGTAGGACTGCAGTTAGGTATTAAAGAGGATTTGTTTCTTTTTTTAACTATTTACTAATTTATGAAGCTATTTTTGTTTTTATTATGTGTTTTAGTGTCCTTCGTAGACCTCTATTATACTTAAACATAATACCCCCTAGACCCCCCCTTCGAGATAAACTTGTGCATTTTTCAACTGGCCGAAAACCGGTTCCTCCTAAATTGCAGGCTTGCTATCACTCGCCAGGGGAAAATAATGAGACCTAAGTGCCACGAAAGCTCTTAAAATCGCACAACTGATGGGGCGAATGTCAAAACTGTCAAACTAATGGACCTAAACATGAGGGAGAAGGGGGTCCAGAAAATTGCCCCTTAAAGAGAAAGAAATTGAGACAGAAGGAAGGAGGTAGGGAGGGGATAGGTTAGGATGGTAGGAGACAAGAAAAGAGGGAGGGGGGAGAGGGGGAAATAGGGAGGAATAGAGGGATGGAACAAGCAAAAGACACAAAAAGAGGAAGGGAGAAGGAAGGGGGGAGTGAAAATAGGGAGGGATAGGGGGAGGAGGGGGGAGTGGAGAGATAGGGGTGGATAAAAGGAGGGGATATGCATGTGGACAAGTAGAGAGGGAGGGGGAGGGATGGGGAAGGAAGGGGAGATAGGGAGGGATAGAAGGAGGGAAAAACACATGGACGCACCATGAGGGAGGGAGAGGGAGGATGTAGTGGACAGATAGGAAGGGATAGACGGATGGGGAAAGCATAATATAGACAGAAATGAAGTTTAGCATGAAATGGGAGAGAGTGAGTGAGAGAGAGAGAGAGAGAGAGAGAGAGAGAGAGAGAGAGAGAGAGAGAGAGAGAGAGAGAGAGAGTATAATAAAAAACGTGGGAAATTTAATGGTTTAAGTCGGAAATGAGGTTTAGCATGACGTGAGAGAGAGAGAGAGAGAGAGAGAGAGAGAGAGAGAGAGAGAGAGAGAGAGAGAGAGAGAGAGAGAGCGACCAAATAACGACCCAAGTTATTGTCAGTAAAACAACGGGAAAATAAAAACAAGTAAAAGAAGGCCAGAAAAAGCAAAGTAACTATTAAAACAAAGAAACAGACAGACATAGTTAAGGGGATATGGGCCGCTTTTCTGGTCCCCCTTCTCCCTCATGTTGAGCCCCATTAGTTTTCAGATTTTAAGATGATTGCTCCATTAATGTGTCGATTTTAAGAACTTTCGCCCCATTTCTTTGTCAATGTTGAGAGCTTTCGTGCCCTTTAGGTGTCGATTTCTTTTCTGGCGAACGATAGTGAGCCAGTAATTTTGGAAGAACCGGTTTTCGGCCTGAACATTTTTCTACCGAGAAATGTACAAACTAATCTAGAAGGAGGATCTAATGAATGTGTTTTTAAGTTTGATGGAGGTCTAGGGAGGAAAAAATAATAAAAACAAAATAATAATAATAATAATAATAATAATAAATATATGGAATAATCGGCCAAAACATATAGCCTCCCCCCTTAATTAACACTATAGAAACCGTAGGAGGAGGTTTATCATTAGGAGAGAGAGAGAGCAGCTTCCGTTAGTTCATGTTTATCTTTCTTAGGTAAATACGCCTACACTAGAAAACAACAACTACAACAACAACTACAACAACAACAACAACAACAACTACAACAACAACAACAACTACAAGAACAACAACTACACCAACGACAATAATAAGACACACATACTAACACACACACACACATTACACATACAAACACTTACGTTACAAGCACCCCCCTCTCTCTCTCTCACACACACACACACACACATTACACATTACACATACAAACACTTACGTTACAAGCCCCCCCCTCTCTCTCTCTCTCTCTCTCTCTCTCTCTCTCTCTCTCTCTCTCTCTCTCTCTCTCTCACACACACACACACACACACACACACACACACACACACACACACATACTTACTTAAAACAAGTTAGCCCATAATAATAAAAATCCACATGTATGTGTGTGGGTGTGGGTGTGTGTGTGTGTTAACCTCCATCTTAATGTTAGGCTGGGGACTTTGACCTCTGATGCTATTGGTGATGATGGTGATGATGGTGTTGATAATTATGGTGTTAATAATAATAATAATAATAATAATAATAATAATAAGTGATAATAATAATGTTGATGATCGATTAATGTTGTTACGACTGGGGTTCAAATATATCAGGGCTCTTATTCATTGGACTAGTAATGGCATAAATGTTACAACGGAAAGCGCTAGCTCCAACCTCTGAAGTATATTCCCAGTGAACAAAGAACACAAATACTCTACAGAGTTCTATATGCAATAATAGGCTATCAAACTCTCAATAAATGTGCGTCTACTCTAGGCTTAATGTTATGTGAAAACAGCCTTATTACTACCTATAACCGAAGGTGCTTGGTTATGGTATGCAAAGTAAGGTGGTAAGGGAAGTTACAGCTTACGTTACTTTTAATCAATAAATGTCAGGCACTCCTGCATGAAAGAAATTGCACTAAAGTCCTTCAACACTAACAAGGAATCTTCTTTAAATTATTATGTTCCTTCCAACAACCAACTATACTCCTAAAATCGATTAATGAAATTTACAAACACATGTGGCAGTCCGTGGATTCGAATCCAGGATGCTCACACCGAAAATCAACACCTTATGCATCGCACCACGAAGACAGTTAAAGAATGGTGGACACTGCCTACGATTTATTATGCAACTTCGAATCCTGCATATCAATCTAAGCATGTACACACATCCCAACTGCAACTCACGTAGGCTATGCATATGTGAATGGAAAGAGCAATTAATGGGGCCTTAACCACTAGGGAAGTCCTCTCGATAAATTACCCCTGAACCAATATCAATTATTATGTTCCTTCCAACAACCAACTATACTCCTAAAATCGATTAATGAAATTTACAAACACATGTGGCAGTCCGTGGATTCGAATCCAGGATGCTCACACCGAAAATCAACACCTTATGCATCGCACCACGAAGACAGTTAAAGAATGGTGGACACTGCCTACGATTTATTATGCAACTTCGAATCCTGCATATCAATCTAAGCATGTACACACATCCCAACTGCAACTCACGTAGGCTATGCATATGTGAATGGAAAGAGCAATTAATGGGGCCTTAACCACTAGGGAAGTCCTCTCGATAAATTACCCCTGAACCAATATCAATTATTATGTTCCTTCCAACAACCAACTATACTCCTAAAATCGATTAATGAAATTTACAAACACATGTGGCAGTCCGTGGATTCGAATCCAGGATGCTCACACCGAAAATCAACACCTTATGCATCGCACCACGAAGACAGTTAAAGAATGGTGGACACTGCCTACGATTTATTATGCAACTTCGAATCCTGCATATCAATCTAAGCATGTACACACATCCCAACTGCAACTCACGTAGGCTATGCATATGTGAATGGAAAGAGCAATTAATGGGGCCTTAACCACTAGGGAAGGCCTCTCGATAAATTACCCCTGAACCAATATCAATTATTATGTTCCTTCCAACAATGTTAGATGTTATAAAGATGCTCGTATCGGAAATGGAACCCAAAAAGGCAGGCAGCGGAACAATGCTCGTGCAGGCTATGCACACAAAAAGGCAGAATATATAATGCCGTCGGAGCCAAGAATATCCTAAACACTACAACACTAATAATAATCGCCACAATGCAGTATTTCTATCAACAAAAAGAGCCTAAGTCGTTTGTGTCTCAATACATCAAACTAGGCTGCGAAATGCTTGTGTAATCATAAATGGGTATGCATAAAAAGAGTAATTAGGTTAATATACTTAATGTCTACTATGATTGATAAAGTCTAGCTAGAGTCAATGATACGAGATACTGGTGCGCATGGCATGCTGCATAGCCTAGTGCAAATCTCAAGTCTGTGTGTCAAATATTACGTTATAATGAAGGGTAGCTCTCTTGAGAAACCTTAATACCGAAGTATTAAGCGTTCTCCTGGCGTACCTCAAAGACAAACAATCGAGACCAGAACAGTGCAGAATGGTATAGGCAAAAAGCCCTCATTCGTGCATGCTCTACTCTCAATGGCACACAGACTAGAATTTACTCAATCAACTCCAGTTCTCAGGTATGTCGTGCCGCTTTTTACTGAAGCCAGCACTCATAGGAAACAATACCTATGATATCAGACTCCCAGTCTAGCATTATCTAATCCAGCAGAACACTAACAATTATAGGAAGCGGCAATATGAAAGCCAACCAATGCTTCGTGATCCACTTATCTTAACAACTAACATACACAGGTTATATCAGACCTTAACACACAATACAACTGGCCAGCATGAAGCTGATTTTGCAGAGTTAACCAGAGGGGATATAATGTTAATAAAGGTGGTGAAAGATATGGAAAATGAGAGAGATAGGCAGAGGAAAAGATTCTCAGGTAAGAGCGGGGACAGGTTGCAAGGGATAAAGATGGATGCGTTCTAGAAACCAGATCTGAGGGAGAGAGTGGCGAGGAACCAGTATATATACTCGCACTAGCTCGAGCCGCGTGGGAAACCAACGGTTACGAGTCGACCGACCACTCACAGAGCTCGCAGCATGGTAAGGACCTCTCTCCACCAACCCCCGCGAGGCAGCCAGCCGTGACGTCATCAAGCGGGACAAAAAACACTGCGCGCCCCCTCTCACTCTGTTCTACTCCCTCTCTCTCTCCCAGATCCTATCATTACTAGTTAATGACAAAACATATACTTTACAATTAAATATATAAAGCCTTGACATGGGCGAAAACAAAGAGCCTTTCTGGACTGCCCATGACACGAGCTTTCATATGAAACAAAGCACACTCCAACACACAAACCGTAGCCCCATCCACTGCCCTGGCGATCCCAGCGATTCACTGTAGGACAAGCCATGCGGTTCTAACGGAGTGGTCAACGTCACAATGTCCTAGTGTGATGAATATGATACAACTTGGAAAAAAAACAAAAAAAAAAACAAAAAAAATCCCTAACAACTACAATACCAACAACTTAGTATAAGGCAACAATACAATATATATAAACAAATAAACAAAAACAAGAGAAACAAGTAAAAATCAGCAAACCCTTCGTCCTTTCATTGCTGAGGTCACTTCACTTCCGGTGGCTGTGCTGTTACTATAGGCTTGTCCCTCTGTCTGTCTGTCTGTCTGTCTGTCTCTATCTCTCTCTCTCTCGCAAACAATCACACACACATTCACTATCTCTCTTTCTTACGCTCTCTCGAACTCTAATTCTAAATCACACACATTCTCTCTCTCTCTCTCTCTCTCTCTCTCTCTCTCTCACAATCACACACACATTCACTATCTCTCTTTCTTACGCTCTCTCGAACTCTAATTCTAAATCACACACATTCTCTATCTCTCTCTCTCTCTCTCTCTCTCTCTCTCTCTCTCTCTCTCTCTCTCTCTCTCTCTCGCAAACAATCACACACATTCACTATCTCTCTTTATTACGCTCTCTCGAACTCTAATTCTAAATCACACACATTCTCTCTCTCTCTCTCTCTATATATATATATATATATATATATATATATATATATATATATCTCTCACACACACACACACACACATACACACACACACACACACACACAGCCCGTAGCCTAGTAGGTAGAGCTCTCGTCTCACACACGAGGGGTCGGGGGTTCAATCCTCGGCCGAGCGGAGACAAATTGGGCTTGTCTCCTTTCATGTGTTAGCCTCAGTTCACCTAGCTGTAAATAGGTACCTGGAATAAGTGGACGACGTTGTGACGTCCCATCTGGGGTTGGCAAAAATGGTACAAGGCGAGATGGGTATCATGGTTCACCTAAGCTGATGGCTACCTAAGCCTTCGGGCGAGACGGTACCGTCTATAGTGTGACGCATGTCAAGTGTGAGCATGCTGTCCAGAACGCCCAGTCATGCCCCACTCTCGCTAGGATCGTCAGGGCAGGAACTTTGGCTGGAGTCTATGTAGAGTTGTCTAACTTAGTTCATGTGAGCCGTTGTACTATAAGTATTATGAATATGTATTTTGTTTTCATCTGAGTCAACGAGTTCTATTTTATATCATTAGTTATAAGTATTGTGTGTGAAACTTATTTGTAATGATGAGAAGAGAGAGAGAGATTACGTAACGGGGGGTCAGTGAGTGCGCCATGCGGGAGGTGGGCCTAACTCACTAGCACTCCCCTCCTCCCTCCTCCCCCCTCAGTGCGTGGGAAAGCCTTTGTCTATCCCAGATTGAGAGAGATAAGTTACGTAATGATTGTCAGTGGGCGGTCCTTAGTTGTTTACGATATGCTCACTAGAGGGCCGAGTATAAAAAGGGAAGTCTCGCCACATTTTCTTCAGAACTCATTAGGCAGAGCGACTTCTCATTTCCCTTGCTACTATATATATTCTTCTGACTGATGTGAACTTTCTCTACTACCGTACATTCTATCTCCTCTTTTCAAATACCCTTTTTAACTTAAATGATCCCGTTGGTGCAGAGTTAGTCAGCCAACGTATTATCGCTTGAGTTCTCACGAGATATATGCCTAGTAGATAGCCTATTTTGGAAGGGATAATTTAGACTAGGATTGATTAATGTTTGTTGCACTCGTATATGCATTTCCCTGTGTATTATTATTATTGATCCTGTTTTCTGCTGGTCTAGGTAATGCTAGACTGGGATAAGGCTACTGGTGTTGTGATTCCCGATGTGTACTAGGTTTTGTTGAACCTGTACAATCGCAACGGAGACGTGGGAAGCCTAGGTGGTCTTTCTGACTGTGTACCTTGTGAGTTTAGCACTGTGTTGCGAGTGAGGGCTTTTGCCTCTGCCACCCAACACTGTGCTATCTCGGTTGCTTTGACTTTGAGAGGATCGCCAGGAGAGAACCAGATACTAGCGATCTGGATCTCTCAAGAGAGCATCCTGTCAATTAACGTAATTTGGCCGCACAGCCTTAAGGACCTCGCTAGGCTACGAGCCGTTTGCTCAGCCATTGTTTCCTAGCCTACTACATCCCAGCTAGACTTCGCTCGATCAGCAGATACAGAATAGTATTGAAGCTTTCCTTATGCATACTATTGTTTAAGCACTATTGATTTCATGTGTTGCACGCTTAGCTACTTTAGTGATTAGTGGCCCACGAGCACAATCCGAGTAGGCTATTGCCGGTGCATTGGCGGAGTACTTCTTTTTAATGTTTGCCATTTACTATTGCATATTCTTATAATTCTTCTTATGTCAATTTAAACCTTTAATGCTATGTAATTGTCAGTGTGTTGCTTATGTGAATAGCTGTTCAAAATCCGATACGTACTTCTTACGAGCATCCGAGAAGCATCTAACTTTTTCAGAAGATTCCTTGCTCGATGCTCAAGGACTATTGATTAACGTAACGTAATAGTGCCGATCCGAAGTAGAGGGTGGAGGACTTCTTAAGTTCTTAGTCAAGGGTGGATTACTTCGGCTTCGGCCAACACTATTCTTTGGTGTTGTTGTTTCTTACATCTTTGTTTGATTGTTGACCAGACTAGATAATTCCTATCTCTTTATTAGTCTGTTGTTGAACACTAGTACCGAGTTCTGATATACCCCGTTATAGCAGATCGAACTCTGGAGGGTATTGGTGTTTTTTGTTCGGCTGGCAGTACTCAGGGTTTGGGATCGTGTGTTTCCGTTGTGGCAGCGAGCCGTACTCGAGTCCTGATTGGGAGCCCTGGTGTACCTGAGTGCCAGGTCGTAACAAATGGCGACCTTGCTTAGGATTTTGTGAACAGTATAAATTTTTGCAGAGTTGTACAACATTTGTTTGTTTGAATTTTAGCGTGCATATTGAAGAATATTTTTTTTGTATGGCAATTAGTAGAGCATTTAAGAGACTCCAGTTAATTTAGTAATTAGTGCTTGCATAGGAACTTTAACACTTTTGTCTCGAGAATTTTGTTTGTGGACTTCAGTATGTCGTGCCCTAGCACTGACGAGGAGCGAGAGATGCCATTTGAAGGTGTGCCGTTAGTAACCAGTGAGGAGGATGCTAGAGTTTTTGTGAGTAAGCGGTACCACGTGACGGAGGAGAGGCTGACTGGGGTGGATGTTTATGGCTTGCACCTGATAGCCAAGGTTTTGGGCATTTCCAATGTAGTAGGGATGTCCAAGGGGGAGCTGATTTCCTGGGTGTTGCGTGGGCGACATGGGGTTTCGGAGGAGAGGGCGTTTGGGGGGGTTCCTCCCCAGATCCCCTCTCACTCGACTCCCACAGTGCCATCCACTCAGTTACCGGAGGTTAGCACTCTCCCACAGAGGGATGAGAATTGGCAGATTGGAGTGCCCTCGGGTGGTGCACATGGTGGTTCCCCAGTTTTTGCCCCCCCTCCTTCAGTAGTGGCAGCTCCCTCTTCCTGTCTGTCTCCAGATATGGTATTTAGACTTGAGCTTGCTAAGATTGAGGCTGAGTCTAGGAAGCAGGAGAATGAGACCAGGAGGCAGGAGGATGAGACTAGGAGGCATGAGATTGAGGTTGAGGCTAGGAAGCATGAGATTGAGGTTGAGGCTAGGAAGCAGGAGATTGAGGCTGAGACTAGGAGGCATGAGGCTGAGCTTAGGTACGACTCAGAGAAATATTGTGCTCAATTAGATTTAGATAAGACTCGTGCAGAGTCGACAGGGATTCGGATGGGCCGTGAGGGCCAAGTAAGAGAACAGTCCTTGTCCCACTTAGTCAAATTGGTGCCGGTATTTAGTGAAACTGAAGTCACAGAATTTTTTAATCGTTTTGAGAAGAAGTGTAGGGAGCATAATTGGCCTGAAGAGAAGTGGGCAGCTCTAGTCTCCTCAAGACTTACGGGTAAGGGTCTGAAGGCTTATGATGCACTGCCTTTAGAGTCTTGCATTGACTACCCAGAATTGAAGAGAGCTGTCCTACGGGCATACGAGTTGCAACCAGAAACATATCGATTGAAGTTTCGGGGTGTTAAAAAGACTAGGGAGGCGACCTTTCTTGAACATGCCCGGGACTTAAAAGATGCCCTTACAAACTGGACACGTTCTGAGAAAGCTGAGACGGCCGAACAGTTGACTGAGCTGTTTCTGCTCGAGCAGTTTTATAAGTGTACTGGGGCAGAAATGACTTTAACTATTAAAGAAAAGAACCCAAAAACTTTACAGGAGGCAGCTGAGATGGCTGACCTCCGGCTATCACTAATTCGTGGGTGCAGGTCTGCCCAGCGTAGTGAGGCAGGTAACAAGGGGCGTGACGCCCCACCCCCCCGAGTTAGTGATATACATTATGCAAATAAGTACAAGAGCCATGATACCAAGACTGACCACAAGACTAGCACCGTCCCATTTAAGAAGGGGCCGGGCCCTTCCCAGTACCAAGGGAAGCCCAAAGGGGAGTTGGAGTGTTATCATTGTCATAAAAAGGGGCACTTTGCAAGAGTCTGTCCTAGCAAACCACCTACAGCAGCTGTGTCTTTGGCCTGCAACATTGGTGTGTCTCCGAAGTCTTCTGAGTTTGCCCGGGGCAGTTCGTCAGAGGCTGAGGCACAGCCAATGCAGAAGCACCTAGGAGGCTCGAACCCTGCTCAGGATGCTTTTTGCGACCATAGAGGGCGGGGTTGCGTGATGTGGGCGGGGCGCAAGCATGGAGTAGAGGTCTTGCGTGATACAGGTGCTTCCCAGACTCTGATGAATAACTTGACTGGCTACCCTATAAACGCGGCTCGGGTGGTAGTGGTGCAGGGTATTAATGCAACTCGGTCATACCCGCTGGTGCGGTTGGAGTTGGAGGTGGATGGTGTGGCACGTGAATTGGATGTCGGGATTGTGGAGAAACTGCCAGTGGAGGGCGTCGACCTTCTTCTCGGCAACGACTTTGCAATGCCCGCTTCTGAGGTTCTACCCTTAGTCGTTGCCGAGAGGCCGGCCGACGTGAGTGGGGAAGAGCAAGAGTGGGTCGAGCGGTGTCAGACACAACCCATGGCGTGTGTTGTCACCCGAGCTCGGGCAGCTAAAGTGTCACAGCCTAGTCCTCCGTCTTCAGACCAGCGGAGGAACGATCAACAGGAGGAGGCTAAAGCTGGAGTTGGTTTTAAGAGTTTTGACTCGGCGGCTCTCCCGGGTGATTCAGTATTGGCACCTATGTTAGAGTCTGGAGAGGCCCTAGGACCTGTCACAGCTAGTGAGGAGGTAGGGCAGGAAGAGACTCCGAGGCAGCAACGTTACACACGGAGAGAAAAAAGGGTTGCTCAGTTTGATATTGGGGGGGGACTTGGGTTGCTTCGGAAGCATCTAGACAGGTTGGTTCCCTCAGATATTTGTAAACTGCAGTTGGAGGATCCAGAAGTTCAGAAGTGTGGTAATGGTGCTGTCGAGATGAAACACGAGGACGGGGAAGCATGTCATGTGAACCTGTTGGAGGAGTTTGTGAGGCAACCACCTGAGCAGCCTACTGTCCCTGCGTTGGTCTGCCGCGGCCAAGGTGGAGAAGGAGAGGGGGGCAGTAGGGCACAGGTGGAGGAGAGTAGGGATTGTCATGTCTCGGCGGAGCAGTGGGCGGGGACACGAGTCTGGTGGCTGTGGAAGCGCTAGAGCACCTGCCTGAGCAGCAGTGTGCAGCACTCCAGCACCAGCTCGGTTCATACCCCACTGGTCGTGCCGAGCCCCTGAGTCTCACAACTCGGGCGGTGCAAGATGTTCCACGGGCAGGTCACGTGACTGTTGAAAGACCGTTAGCCTCGTTGTTTCGGTGGTTCAAGGTGGGCGACGAGGCTTTGGCATGGTTGCCAGGTCAGGGTCGACCCCTGGCTGCCAAGGGTGGTGGTAAAAAGGAGGACATTGAGCAGATTGGTGAGGTTGGCTGTGGAGTGGATGTGCCCGGTCGTCACATAGCCTCCCAATGCTGCTCTAGTCTAATGCAACAGCCCTACCATAGACCGACTGTATCTGGCCATGTCGCTAAAAGCGGTGATGCTGCGCAGGCAGATGTCGTCACAAGGAATGCGGGGGTGCGCATGTACGGTATCGGCGGGGAAGCCTTAGCAATAATGAACCATGGGAGTGACTGCACAGGTGGTACTGATTGTCCCTCTCATGACCTGGCTGTTCTAGGGACGAAGGTGGAGAAGGAGGGAGACTACAGGTTAGAAGCTGCGGTCTCGGCTGGGTTGTGGGAGGGCACTAGGCATGTTGTTCGTGGAGACAGTGCAAGGCAGTTGTTTACTAGGCTATGGCAGTACTTTCGCATGTTTGTTGCTTCTCCAGGCCTGATGAACGGGGTAGAATCCGACATGCAGGCTGGAGATAGTGCAAGGCTCAGTTTAATTCCCTACCGTATAAATCCTGCTCGACAGCCTATGGTGCAAGCAGAGCTGGATTACGTGTGGACGAAGGGTCTGAGGGATAAGGAATGTCGTGAGTGGTCGTTGCCTGTAACTTTGCAACCGGTGTTAAGTGGCAAGATCAGTGAGTGTGTTGATTGCGAGAGTGTGTGTGCATTATCCCTGACAGACGCCTATACCTTATCAAGAGTTGACGACACCATAGACCGCCTCGGGGCTGCATCGCCTATCACGAAGGTGGATTTAGTAAAAGGTTACTGGCAGGTGCCTTTGTCCGAGCGTGCTAAAGAGGTATGTGGTCTTGTTGTGGACGGGAGTACCTACCGGTGCAATGTTATGCCTGACGGACTTAAGAATGCACTAGCAACGTTTCAGAACCTGATGAATGAAATGGAAAAGGACGATGATGGGCTGGAGCATCCTGTTAGTTTCTGCTCGGAGAAGTACAATTCGGCCCAGGGGAGCTGCTCTGTTGTCGAGGAGGAGCTGCTGGCGGTTGTGCTTGCGCTGGGGCATTTCGAGGTCTATGTTCCAGCCTATGGTCCGGTCGTTGTAGTTTACCCAGATCATCACCCTCTCAAGTTCTTGGACCAGTTTCACAATCGGAATATGAGGCTGACCAGGTGGTCACTAAGGTTATTGGCATATAACCTGGACATACGCCATATTGCCGGTTGTGACAACGTGGTTGCAGATGGTCGTTCAAGGGTATATGATCCTGGGTAGATTGACACACGGTTAGCCTCCTGCTTTAGTTTGAATAGTATTTTGCGCTTGGTGCTTGTTGGCTCGCGGTTGTAGCCCAGCGTATTGGGTCGTAAAGCAGGAGTTGAGCGTTTGGTATAGAAGAAAATAGGCTGCCCTTATAGTGCAGCCGGGAAAAACATATTAAAATATAAAAATCATAAAAAAAACTCTTTCTTTTTGATATAGATAATTGTATAAGTTTGTCATAGCCTATTGAGTTTGAGTAGTCCACGAACTATCAAACGGCTGAGCTGCTGTAAGCTCGCTCTGGGAGCATGATATTGTGTCTTTTGCTATTGTTGGGAGGAGTTATAAAATGTGAATTTTTTTTTTAAATAAGACGTGTTTTGGTGATAAACTCAGCTTTTTTTAGTGCCATGCGGTCGCTGGGTGAGGGGCTTGATGGGGTTCTGTGTGTGTCAGATTTTAGCTCAGGGTTGAGCAAGTAAAATCTTGGGGGAGGTGTGACGCATGTCGAGTGTGAGCATGCTGTCCAGAACGCCCAGTCATGCCCCACTCTCGCTAGGATCGTCAGGGCAGGAACTTTGGCTGGAGTCTATGTAGAGTTTTCTAACTTAGTTCATGTGAGCCGTTGTACTATAAGTATTATGAATATGTATTTTGTTTTCATCTGAGTCAACGAGTTCTATTTTATATCATTAGTTATAAGTATTGTGTGTGAAACTTATTTGTAATGATGAGAAGAGAGAGAGAGATTACGTAACGGGGGGTCAGTGAGTGCGCCATGCGGGAGGTGGGCCTAACTCACTAGCACTCCCCTCCTCCCTCCTCCCCCCTCAGTGCGTGGGAAAGCCTTCGTCTATCCCAGATTGAGAGAGATAAGTTACGTAATGATTGTCAGTGGGCGGTCCTTAGTTGTTTACGATATGCTCACTAGAGGGCCGAGTATAAAAAGGGAAGTCTCGCCACATTTTCTTCAGAACTCATTAGGCAGAGCGACTTCTCATTTCCCTTGCTACTATATATATTCTTCTGACTGATGTGAACTTTCTCTACTACCGTACATTCTATCTCCTCTTTTCAAATACCCTTTTTAACTTAAATGATCCCGTTGGTGCAGAGTTAGTCAGCCAACGTATTATCGCTTGAGTTCTCACGAGATATATGCCTAGTAGATAGCCTATTTTGGAAGGGATAATTTAGACTAGGATTGATTAATGTTTGTTGCACTCGTATATGCATTTCCCTGTGTATTATTATTATTGATCCTGTTTTCTGCTGGTCTAGGTAATGCTAGACTGGGATAAGGCTACTGGTGTTGTGATTCCCGATGTGTACTAGGTTTTGTTGAACCTGTACAATCGCAACGGAGACGTGGGAAGCCTAGGTGGTCTTTCTGACTGTGTACCTTGTGAGTTTAGCACTGTGTTGCGAGTGAGGGCTTTTGCCTCTGCCACCCAACACTGTGCTATCTCGGTTGCTTTGACTTTGAGAGGATCGCCAGGAGAGAACCAGATACTAGCGATCTGGATCTCTCAAGAGAGCATCCCGTCAATTAACGTAATTTGGCCGCACAGCCTTAAGGACCTCGCTAGGCTACGAGCCGTTTGCTCAGCCATTGTTTCCTAGCCTACTACATCCCAGCTAGACTTTGCTCGATCAGCAGATACAGAATAGTATTGAAGCTTTCCTTATGCATACTATTGCATACTATTGTTTAAGCACTATTGATTTCATGTGTTGCACGCTTAGCTACTTTAGTGATTAGTGGCCCACGAGCACAATCCGAGTAGGCTATTGCCGGTGCATTGGCGGAGTACTTCTTTTTAATGCTTGCCATTTACTATTGCATATTCTTATAATTCTTCTTATGTCAATTTAAACCTTTAATGCTATGTAATTGTCAGTGTGTTGCTTATGTGAATAGCTGTTCAAAATCCGATACGTACTTCTTACGAGCATCCGAGAAGCATCTAACTTTTTCAGAAGATTCCTTGCTCGATGCTCAAGGACTATTGATTAACGTAACGTAATAGTGCCGATCCGAAGTAGAGGGTGGAGGACTTCTTAAGTTCTTAGTCAAGGGTGGATTACTTCGGCTTCGGCCAACACTATTCTTTGGTGTTGTTGTTTCTTACATCTTTGTTTGATTGTTGACCAGACTAGATAATTCCTATCTCTTTATTAGTCTGTTGTTGAACACTAGTACCGAGTTCTGATATACCCCGTTATAGCAGATCGAACTCTGGAGGGTATTGGTGTTTTTTGTTCGGCTGGCAGTACTCAGGGTTTGGGATCGTGTGTTTCCGTTGTGGCAGCGAGCCGTACTCGAGTCCTGATTGGGAGCCCTGGTGTACCTGAGTGCCAGGTCGTAACAATAGTGAGAATGGTACCATACAGATCCACCCTAAGCCTTCGTTTCCGATGTCGCCAATTGGCTAAATACAGACTACACACACATCCACAGCCATTCCAACAGTATATAAAACACTTAACATGCATTTCACGCAATACATTCCCAGTTAAGGAGGCACGATAATAATGAGCTTAGCTCGCATTGCGTGGATTCCCCTTGACGAACAAGTAACTGAGTAACTGAGTAACACACACACACTTCTCACCACTTCCGTCACCAATTACTCTCTCACTTTCTTTATCACTTCCCACCCAGGTTCTGTCCACACACATTTACTTGTACTTATCATATTGTATTGTTTCATTATAAGTACGTTTATTGTATTCTAGATTAATGTATTTTTAGCTTGTATGTATGTATGTATGTATGTATGTATGTATGAATGTGTGTGTATGAATGTGTGTGCTTGTGTTTTTTTTTTTTTTTTTTTTTTTTTTTTTTTTTTTTTCCAACTACTCCCTCTCGGGCATAGGCTGATAGCCTTTACACTCTACCGCTGAACACGGTGAGGCCCGTGAGGTCTTGCTCCAGTCTAGGGAGTGAGATATGCGAAGCTTCACGGCTCGAAGCAATTCCACCTCTGAAGCTGCTTCGCCTCTGTGCTTCACAGTCTCATCCACCAGGCTCGGACCCTCACTCTCAGAACGCCACCTATTGAGCAATTAACTCACTAGGCATTGCCCCCCTGTAGCATATTTGTGAATATGGGAATATTCATACAATGCTATTCAATCAGGGAACAATGAGGGTATTTATTTGGCATTTCGGTGTGCTGTGGTAATGCACTGATACTAGGTACAGCACAAATTCCATCCCAATAATATCTTCCCATTGACATATTGGGATTCGAACCCGGGTCCATTGGATTACCAGTGCAGTGGCAAGACCACTCTGCCACACCTCCCCTGTGTGTGTGTGTGTGTGTGTGTGTACAGTACATATGTACGTGCGTAGTTCAGCCAGTCTTACACTACACGGCTTCACCGGAAGTGTACACGCTTGGCTGAGTGAACACACGCACAGACTTCGAATTTCTTCACACACACACACACACACACACACACACATACGCATACACATAGAGGCGACTTATACACACACATATGTACACACACACACACACATATACAGCACATGCACCAATATATACAAAGAACACACATACAGAGAGAGAGAGAGAGAGAGCTACATAGAGCTACATAGATACACAGACCACACAGACCTCAAGGTCCTTACTAGGCAGTCTGGCCTTACAAACTATATATGCATATATGCATATATACACATACACACATACACATACATACATATACATACACATATATATACATACATATACATATACATACATATATACATATGCATATACATACATATACATGTATACATATACACACACATACATACATACACATATATACACCGGTACACACATATACACACATACATACATACACACATACATACATATATATACAGTATATATATACATACTGTACAGTGCACACACATACATATACATACATTTTTTTTTTTTTTTTTTTTTCATATCACCCCAGCCCTCTGCAGATAGAGGTCAAGCCTTCCCTTGAAAGCGTTTATTGTGTCGCTCTCCACCACTCTCGCTGGTAGTTTATTCCACTCTGTCACCACACTGTAGGTGAAGAAACTCTTTGTGACATCTAGGTTTGCCTTTTTGGTTTTTAATTTCATTCCATTTCCGCGAGTTTGATTAGTATTGTTTAATGTGAATAGTGCATTTACATCGACTTTGTCGAAACCTTTTAGTATCTTAAAGCACTCAATAAGCTGACCCCTCAACCTCCTCTTTTTTAATGCGAACAGGTTCAATCGTTTAAGTCTTTCTTCATATGGTTTATTTCTTAATGAGGGTATCATCTTCGTCGCTCTACGCTGTACTGACTCGAGTCTTACAATGTCCTTGATCAGATAAGGTGACCAGAACTGCACACCATATTCAAGGTGGGGCCTCACCATACTTTTGAACAGTGGCACTATTACGTTTTCATGTTTATATGTAAATTTTCGTTTAATAAAGCCCAATGCTATGTTTGCCTTATTTGCAGCTGCTATACATTGGTCGGAAGTTTTTAGGTTTTCAGATATTAGTACCCCTAGGTCTTTTACTACCGTTGCGGTTTTTATTTGTTTGCCATTCATTTCGTATTTGTATTTCATATTTCTGCTACCAACCTGCAGCACCTGACATTTATCGACATTGAAGGGCATCTGCCATTTTTTCGACCACTCTGATATCTTCTTTAAATCAGATTGCAACGCATTTCTATCATCTTCGTTCAGGACTGTATTTCCTATTTTTGTATCGTCGGCGAATTTGGAAATGGTGTTGTTTACCCCTACATCGATATCGTTAATGTAAATGAGAAACAGGACCGGTCCAAGGACTGAACCCTGTGGAACTCCACTAGTGACAGGCTCCCACTCCGATTCCACTCCATTTATCACCACTCTCTGTCTTCTGTCTGTAAGCCAATTTTTTATCCAAGAATGAATTTCACCTTTGATACCTATCCTCTCCAGTTTAGCCAATAGTTTTCGGTGAGGCACCTTGTCGAAAGCTTTTTGAAAGTCCAAGAAGATTATATCTAGTGATTTCGTCATGTCGTTATATGTGAATAGTTTGTTATAAAATTCAATCAAATTTGTTAGGCATGACTTATTTGATCTAAAGCCGTGTTGACTATTTTTGATTAGGTTGTTTGATTCGAGGTAATCTACTATCTTATCTCTAATGATTTTTTCCATGATTTTTCCTACAATTGAAGTTAGGCTAATTGGTCTGTAATTACTCGCTTTGGCCTTGCTACCCTTCTTGTATATCGGCGTAATGTTCGCATCTTTCCAATCACTCGGTACAATCCCCTGTAGTAGTGATAAGTTAAATAGTTGTGTCAGGGGTTTTTCTATTTCGTCCTTGACATTCTTAATTATTTTCGGGTGGAGCATGTCGGGTCCCGGGGTCTTATTTACATTTAAATTACTCAATTTGCTTTGTACTTCGGTAACACTGATGGTGAAATCTCCTATCACATGAGTTGAGGTGTTATTTTCAAGGGTATGATCGATAATTTCTTCTGTGAAAACTGAGCCAAAATATTTGTTGAGCAGATTTGCCGTGTTTGTGTCACCTGTTATTGTCTGGCCATCTTCTATTAGCCGTCCGATTCCGCTTTTGATCTGTTTATTTTTGTTTACGTAACTGTAGAATTTTTTGGGGTTTGTGGCACTTTCTCTGGCAATAGTCATTTCGTAATTTTGTTTGTTCGCCCTAATTATTTTTTTCACTTCCCTTCTACTATTTGTGTACAAGTTTTTAATTACTTCAGTGTTTGTGTTATTTTTTACAAGTTTGTGGAGTTGATTCCTTTTCCTTATTGCCTTGCCAATGTCTCTACTGTACCAAGGGGGCATACTTGATTTCGTATTACGTTTTGGTTTCATGGGTACAAATAGTTTATGCGCTTCTGTAATTGTAGACTTAAAATGTCCCCATAGTTCATTTACTTCGTTTATATTTATGAGGTTTGAGTGTATGTTTGATAGCGATTCCTTAAGTCCGTCATAATTTGCGTTTTTGAAGTCCGAAACCATTCCTGTTGTTTTTACTGAGGAATATTTGCTTATAACGTTGATTCTTAAGATTTTATGATCGGACGTTGCCAGATGTTCACCTACATCCAGGTTTGATAATAAATTTTCTTGGGTAGTGATTACGAGGTCTAATATATTCCTGTGAGAGAGAGAGAGAGAGAGAGAGAGAGAGAGAGAGAGAGAGAGAGAGAGAGAGAGAGAGAGAGAGAGAGAGAGAGAGAAACATACGCAGCACGCACACACGCCCACACACACACATAAAGTTACAGGCGTAGGTGCACACAAGCGTAACATCACCTCAGACATACACACTAACGCAAATCCAGTCACACGCATTCATACATACACACACACAGTTACACACACACACATACACACACACACAGTCACACACACACATACTGTATATTCACACAACCACACACTCTCGCACACGCAGAGAGGCACACATACACATACACACACACACACCCACACACACACAAACACCCACACACACAGTCATCACCGTAACATCACATGTGCTTGTTAGGCTGCCAGGCTGTCGTTGTGTGTGTGTGTGTATGTGTGTGTATGGGTGTGTGTGTGTTAAGAAGAACCTCTGTAAGTTATAGGCGTACCAACTATCTCAATTAACCTTTTCAAGATAGGATGACACATTTCTTTTGGTTTCTGCCTATTGTTAGACGATTTTATTCAGATTAGGAAGGGTATGTGGAAGTGAGACTTTAAGGGGAGATATCCACTTGAGGGATTTTTTTTCTTGACTCCTTTCTCCCTCATTTTTAGCCCCATTGTTTTCCTAATGTTAAGACGTTCGCCCCATTATTTTGACGATTTTAAGAACTTTCAACCCATTTCTGTCAATTTTAAGACCTTTCATGCCATTTAGGTGTCGATTTTATCCTGGCGAGCGATAGCGAGCCTGTAATTTAAGAGGAACCGGCTTTCAGCCGGGATATTTTTCTACCGAAAAATGTACAAATTTATCTTGAAAGGGGCTCAAGGGGGTGTAATCTTAAGCTTGAAGGATATCTAGGGACCAAACTAAAAACCTCCCTTAAAGGGCGAGATAGTCTTTAACCTTCTTTATTCTCTCACATATTTCCTAAGCTGTCCAAAAATCGCGTATGATAACCAGAATGAAAGTATCAAAACGCGTCATGATCCGCAAGGGGGTTAATCCAACTTCGATCCCCACACATCCTTTCCCTAAGCTAAATAAAATCGTCTGTTGATAGCCAGAGCACAATGAAGAAGTACTGAAATACGTGACAAGGGGAGAGGGGTCGTTTTTCTGGCCCCCTCTTCTCCCTTATGTTTAGCCCCATTATGTTTTTGTGATTCTAAGACGCTCGGCCCATAAGTTTGGCGATTTAAAGACCTTTGGCCCCATTTACTTTGTCAATGTGAAAACTGTTCGTGTCATTTAGGTGTCGATTTTTTTTCCTGGCGAGCGATAGCGAGCCTGTAATTTAAAGTTGGTGGTGCATGAGTTGAGATAAACATGGACAAATTAATCGCCAACCTGCCCATAATTATCTTGTAATAATCGCCAACCTGCCCATAATTATCTTGTAATAATCGCCAACCTGCCCATAATTATCTTGAAATAATCGCCAACCTGCCCATAATTATCTTGAAATAATCGCCAACCTGCCCATAATTATCTTGTAATAATCGCCAACCTGCCCATAATTATCTTGTAATAATCGCCAACCTGCCCATAATTATCTTGTAAAATGTGATGTCACTGAAATAATTATTAACAATAGTATAAAGGATTGTGGCGATTATTATTTCATGTTTATCTCAACCCATGCACCACCACCTTTAAGAGGGACATTTTGCTATCGAAAAATGTACAAATATATCTTGAAGGCGGGTCTTGGGGTGGGGGGGGGGGGTTTGTTAAGCTTGATGGAGGTCTAGAGATGAAACGAAAAAAACAAAGTAGAAAGCCAAATAAATGAGCATATAAATACGTCCCTTTAAAGCGTTCTAGCCCCAACAGTAGCTGAGGTATTGTTGTTGGCGGCACATCCGGGGAGTGAGATGGGGGGGGGGGGCATTGTTCTATATATTCAACAACGTACACATAGAACACATACAATAACACACACACACACACACACACACACACACACACATACGCACACAGTAACATAGACATCACTACATTTATGTGAGATTATAAGAGAATACATGGGGAAGGCAGTATGTAATTAGTCTGAACATGATACATGCACGCACGCGCGCACACACATACACACACACACACACACACACGGTTTATTGTCCTAGTACGTATTATTGTCTCCTAAGCAGTGTAGTGCAAATCCTAAAAAAAATATATATATATATATATATGCTAAATATCCACAGGGAAGGAAGGAAAATATACGACTATATAAATTATACAGTATATATAAAAAAACACAGGTACGCAGTAATTAAATCGCGTCACCAAAGGATTGTCACTATCAGACCAAGGTAACCCCTGTGCTGGAAGGTCCTCTCAATCACGACTACCTCCAAAAAATTTATAAATTTTTATATGTTGTATTTTGTTTTCTATTGATATATTATTGTTCCTCTTCGTACATTCTATATTAATTCTCTTAATAAGTAATGTATATCTTTTTATATTTCATAGGTTTTGGGCTATAGTAACTTTTGTTTATGTGACAGTTGGGAACAACAAACAAGGTTGTCTTTTACAGGTGAGTCTGTTCAAATAATAGAAATTAATGAGGACTATACCCTATTCCAAATGGGTAATCCACAAATCGTGAACCCTAGCTTCTATAACTCATAAAGGGCTGGAGCAAACAGCCTGTAAATGTCCACACCTATTCCCTGGCCGACCCTTCCCAAATGGTAGAAATATTAGCTCGATTACTCTAGTGGTTTGTGAGTTATAGAGGTTAATATTCAAGAGTGTTGGCCTACTTATTTGGAACAGGGTATATATATATATATATATATATATATATATATATATATATATATATATATATATATATATATATATATATTAAATATATGTTACGCTAAAAGCAGTAACAAGAAATAGGGTGGTCACTGGTCAGTATGGAAGTGAAGAAGTCCTTGCATGACAGTGTGGTAATCCCGACACTGACTTACGGAAGCGAAGCATGGACGTTGGTTGAGAGACTCAGACCAAGAGTGAGAGCAGTGGAAATGAATTACTTAAGGAGTGTGTGCGGAGTTACATGGAGGGATAGACAGACTAATGAGGAAGTAAGAAGGAGGTGTGGTGTGGAGGTAGATGTGCTGGAAAGTGTGAAAAGGAACAACTTGAGATGGTTCGGCCATATGGAACGTATGGAAAGCGAGAGAATGACTAAGAGGGTGTACGAGAGCGAGGTGGACCGAATATGAGGTGGAAGGATGGAGTGAGGAACTACATGAACGAAGGCGGTGCTGGTTGGGGGGAGGGGCGTCGACTGACTGGGGACAGAGGTGCATGGGGGCGGTTCGTTCGTGGCCACCCCTTCGGGGATCACGGCGTCAGGCAATAGATAGATAGATATATATATATATATATATATATATATATATATATATATATATACCGTATATACTGTATATATATATATATATATATATATATATATATATATATATTAAAGGGCGTAGATTAATCAATATATTTGATTTATTATATGTATACATTTGTTTATACTCCCTCTCGCTCTCTCTCTCTCTCTCTCTCTCTCTCTCTCTCCTTGCTTCTTCATTCATTGTATTAATTTATCACACTCACTATCACACTCACTCTCTCTCTCTCTTTCTCTCTCTCCCCCCTTGCTTCACCTCGTTATCGATTTATCTCTCTCACCAGTTTTATCTCTCTCTCTCTCTCTCTCCCTTCTTCTCATCTTCACCTTGACATTTATTTCCTTCAACATCTTCTATTTGTTTGTGTCCTCTTCATATTGTGTGTGTGTGTGTGTGTGTGTGTGTCCTTCCTCGACACTCCTTGACCGTGTCTGTCAGGTTATTTCTACACACTCACTCTCACACTCACTCACTCACTCACACTCACTCACTCACTCTCTCTCTCTCTATTACACACATACACACAAACTGGTCATAGCATTGAAAGCCTTCATAGTAGATAACTATGTTGTATGTCACCAAAGCTGTTTAAGCATCGGAAATCCTAGAAACTTGAAAATATTAGTAAAATATATGCAGTACTAGAATTAAATATATATATATATATATATATATATATATATATATATATATATATATATATATATATATTTTTTTTTTTTTTTTTTTCCTTTAATACATACGAGGTTGAAAGAAATGGCAATTTCTGCGTTGGAAATTTTATTATTCAAAGTTTCCAGGTCTCTGATGAGTTTTCGCTGGGTGGCAGGAAGTAGATGAAGGAGATGAGCAAAATTCATGGTGGTACAGGGTTACATTAAAGTACATGAAGATACAGGATATACGACGCGTTTCACCTGGACAACCAGCATTATCAAGTAATATGCTGGTTGTCCAGTGAAACGCGTCGTATATCCTGTATCTTCATGTACTTTAATGTAACCCTGTACCACCATGAATTTTGCTCATCTCCTTCATCTACTTCCTGCCACCCAGCGAAAACTCATCAGAGACCTGGAAACTTTGAATAATAAAATTTCCAACGCAGAAATTGCCATTTCTTTCAACCTCGTATGTATTAAAGAAAAGAAAAAAAAAAAAAAAAATATATATATATATATATATATATGCGTGTGTGTGTGTATTTGCGTGTGAATCTTGTTTTGTGTGTGAGTGTGTGTTTTCGTGTGTATAGTATGTATGTATGTGTAAGTCTGAGAGTATGTGTATGTACGCGTGTATGCATGAATGTACGTACTCAAGCGACCTGTTCGGAGAGTCCATATATGTATCGATCCTAAAATACCTTACAAGTATAACAATACAAGTATAACAATACAAGTAATGTACTGAATGCTCTTTAAGGCCTTTTTATTAACCACAAGATACCTATCAATATAATGTAATATATATCAGACACACATTCATTGAAATATACGGTATATATATATATATAGCCTATATATATATTCCATTTACTATAATGTATTTTTTTTTTTTTTTTTTTTTCTATATTCCAACTTACTTCCTCTCGGGCATAGGCTGAGAGCCTTAACATTCACCGCTTTACAATGAACGGTGAAGCCCGTGAGGTCTTTTTCCAGTCTAGGGAGTGAGACATGTGAAGCACGTAGAGTACAACGAGCACCTGCCATCTTGCCTTCACATGAGGCACTGTGCTCACTCATGGCCCGAAACGACCCCATCTCTGAAGCCATCTCGTTCCCGTGCTTCACTGTCTCTCCCTCTACACTCGGACTCACTTACACACACACAACGCCACCTGTTGAGCAGATAACTCACCAGGCATTGCACCCCTATAGCATATTTTGAATATGGGAATATTCATACACTGCTATTTAATCAGGGAACAATGAGGGTATTTTATTGACGTTTCGGTGGGCTTGTGGTAATGCACTGATACTAGGTACAGCACAAATTCCATCCCAATAATATCTTCCCATTGATACATCGGGATTTGAACCCGGGACCTTTGGATTACCAGGTCAGTGGCAAGACCACTCCACCACACCTCCCCTAATTACTCTTGTGCTAGTGTATTCATATATAAATAGCTATTAACGATAGACAAATTCTGATTGTATTTATGTAGGGTTTGCTACTGTAAAATTGTAGATTGATCTTTCCTCTTTCTATTGAGGTATAATCTATATTATTAAATCAGTTCGTGTGTCTGTCTGTTTGTCTGTCTGTGCATTCTTAATAGGCGGCCGCAGTTTTGGACCTGGGGAGCTGAAACTTTGCATGTGGGTGTCAATCGACCTGGGTCAGGTCATAGAGGGGGCGAGGCCACGATCGGAGGTCGTTTCGAGGCCAAAATTGAAAAAAAAAATAAAAAAAATTGCCGTTTGGGGCAGGAGGAGGCTTCCGATCGAAAAGGTGTATGGAACAAAAGTTGTTCGCAGGCCCCCAAAATGGGGGTACGGATGAGGTCAGATCCAAAATTGGAGGTCATTTAGCGGCCGAAATCGAGGTCGCCGTTTAACCCGGGAACTGCGGGGATACTCTTAAGAGTTCCCCCGGCGGACTGTGGGAAGACTCTTAAGAGTAAGGGAAAAAAACAATCCATTTAAAACTCCCATTTTTTTTTTTTTTGCCCCTGGGCCATGCCAAATATCACTCTTCCACCTCCCCTCCTTCCCCACTTTCCTCCCCTCCTTCAGTTATCACCTATTTTCCCTGTTATTCCCTTATTCTGTGGTTTATTTTCGTGCTAACATTAGCGAGTTGGTAGCAGGGCATTGTCATCACTGTTACCAAGCGTGGGAAAGAGCGAGAGAGAGACTATTGCGGAACAGTGTCTCTCCAGACAAGGGGAGGGGTGGAGGGCAGGGAGGTTGCCTCAGCCATACATTATGTAACTCCCGGCCTGTATCGCCGATTTTGACCATCCAAACACTGTTTCCACTTGTTTTATTGTTGTAACAGGTTAATACCTTTATAATCAACCTATAATAGGTGCATATTGATAAGTATTAATGCTATTTATGGTAAAATAACGATGTTAGTGATGGGAACAGCTCAAATACTTCAGCACAGGAGTGTGGTGTCTCATACCCCCCATGCGCACTTCTTAGGTTAATGAGGCACAGGGAGGTCGAGGCCGGTGATTATGGTAGTAGTAGTATTGTGATGATTGTGGTAGTAGTGATTGATGATGGTGATTATGGTAGTGGTGGTGATTATGGTGGTACAGTACTATTACCCGGGCAACGCCGGGTACCCCTGCTAGTATAATGTCTATCTATCTATATGCTCTGGCCCAATCCCCATTTTGGGGGTAGCCGACTCAAGACAGAGCAAGAACAGGGAAAACACAAAAACAACATAAAACAAAAAATAAACACAGATAAAAAGCACAAACTCACACACATCCAGGTCACCCAGGAGAAGACCCAGAGACCAGGGTTACCAAGGTCGCTCCAGCACTCCCCCAGCCCCTGACCACCCGGAGAGGTTCCGATCTCGGCAGGCAGACATGCAGCGGAGCCAAAGCCACAAGCCCTCCCACCACACTTCCAGGCACACCCTTCATATTAATCGTCCCCCCGGGCCAGGCGCCTGATGGACTATTATCTAGTCGAACTTGCGCCCGACCCCTTACTCCAAATGACCACGTGTTCACTCAACTATTCACAAGCATTCTCCATTCACTCCTGTCCACCACCACTTCCTCTGCCTGATCTATAGTCATTCCTCTATCATCCAAAGCCTTTCTTACACAGTCTCTCCATCTCAATGGGGGTCTTCCTGCCCTTCTATCTCCCCTTGTACCTGACTCACATATTCTCTTTGTAAGCCTTTCATCTCCCATTCGTTCAACATGACCATACCAGCTCAGCACCCTTCTGTCCACTCTGGCTGACAAATGTTCCTGCTGCCCCACTCTCCTACGTATCTCTTCATTCCTCAATCTGTCTCTACGAGTAACTCCACACATACTCCTCAAGCAGCTCATCTCCATCACATCCAGCCCTCTTTTCTCTTTTTTCTTCAGAGCCCATGTCTCAGCCCCATACATCACTGTTGGCACAACAATTCCTTGATACAGTGCACTTTTTACTTTCACTCCGAGATTTCTCGTCTTCCACATACTTCCCATTGCTCCGAAAACCTTCCTTCCTTCACACACTCTCTGTTTTACCTCCACTTCCATACCTCCACTCCTGCTTATCGTTCCTCCTAGATATTTAAAACACTCTACTTGTTCCAATATTTCCCCATCCAGCCTCACATCTAGATTCACCCTATGCTCTCCCCTATTACACACCATTACTTTACTTTTATTGACGTTCACCTTCAGTTTCCTCCTTCCACAAACCACACCAAACTCTTTGACTACCCGCTGCAGTTTCTCATCAGAATCCGCCACCAATGCTGTGTCATCAGCGAACAGCAACTGATTCAACTCCCAATCTCTACCATTCTTTCCTACTAAACCCAATCCTCTTCCCATAGTTCTCCTTTTCACCTCCCTCACCACACCATCCATAAACATATTAAACAGCCATGGTGACATTACACAACCCTGTCGCAAACCTACCTTTACCTCAAACCATTCACTCAACTCACCATTTCCTACTCTCACACATGCTCTGCTCCCTTCATAAAAACTCTTAACTGCTTCTAACAAATTTCCTCCTATTTCATAAATCCTTAACACCTTCCACATTGCTTCACGGTCCACACGATCATACGCTTTTTCCAAGTCCATAAAAGCCCAAAATATCTCCTTATGCTTCTCTAAATACTTCTCGCATAACTGTCTTACTGCAAACATCTGATCCACGCACCCTCTTCCCCTCCTAAAACCGCATAATGTAATATAATATAATGTAATAAACATAATTCTTGTTGCTGAAAATCTATGTAGAATGAATATTTTGGTTATGCATGCATTATTTTACTTGACAAGTACCTATTTGTATTTTATTCATATAAAACAGTTATTCATTATAAATACATTCTGATGACACATTTAGAATGAACGTTAAAATGCTTCCAATTTGTTATAAACAATTAGCTGCTCGGCTTATAAAATTTTGACGGTGTAAACTCGGAAAACACGATTAAATATTTCTTATACCAGTAAAAATCCTTAAATCCGGAATGCAGCGTGCAGAACAACTTCCGGACTACTGAATTTTCCGGAAGCCCCTATGACCTAAACAAGCAAAAAGTAGGAGAAGCACACTGTAGGCGATATGGCAGTTAGGCTAGCCTATTATATGCTAGGCTAGCTCATTGAAGTATTTTCCTCAATTATGAATTAATGACGTTGTAAGCATTTAAATGATAAACTTATAGAAAAGGAGTAGGCCCTACACAAGTTTTACACTGCAATTCTGCCACACTTGGTCAGGGGGTAGGGTAGGGAAGTACCAAAGGGGGTGTAGAAACTCTTTTCCACAACTGTACACAAATAACAAGAGGATTCGATTAAGTTCAGAATATATTTGAAATCTTAAAACAACGATTAATGCTCTAGAGTGTACAGACAAGTATGACCACGACGTAAGTCACGGTCACAGATGATGTTGCATGTTAAGGGGGGATGGTTCACTTTTTGGGCGATCTTTGCATGCATTCATTATTTTTCTAGTTTCCTCCCTAGACCTCCAACAAATTTAAAAAGAACATCGAGAAAGTTGACCAGAAAACCGGCCCATCCCCCATTAAGCCTTCATACTGAATTAACGAACCATCGGAGATAAAATTTATAGTAATTAATTAGCATGTCTTCAGTTCAACCTGAGATTGATGCGAAAACTAGTAGCATAATGACAGAGTATCTAGGCATGAGCAATGGTAAGGCTACATCAATGTGAATGTTTTAATCTTTCGAACTAAATTATTAAGCATGTGGGATTTAAAAAGTATTGGATCGTCTTCCTTGGGTTCGATACAGATGCAAAGGGTTGAGTGAGATAGTTCGAAGCCTGTTAATTGCTTGAGGCACTTTTGAAACTGAATGAAATGGTCTAATAGTAGCCAGAATAAAATTATAACGTCGCCGGTACACAAAGGGTTAAATACAATCCATCAACGTATTGGAATATTTCAACCACTGTCACTTATCACTGCTGGGGAGTGTAAGGTACTAATAGCTAAATTAGGTCAAGTTTGAGTCTTTACGTTAAGGCGTTAAGGGGGGTCACCGGCTTTTTTAAGACGTTTATCCCCATCCAGGTGTCGATATCTTTCTGGCGAGCGATAGCGACCCAGCATTGTATGGAGAAATCCGGCTTTGCCGGAGAAATGTTTCTATCGAAAAATTTACAAATTTAGCTTGTTGTCAAAACAAAAATATATATATGCTGGCTCACTACCGCTCGCCAGGGAAATATTGGCACCTGGGTGGGGGTAAACGTCTTAAAACAGTAGGCTGAATGGGGCCGAATGTATATAAACCAAAGAGAGAGGGAGAGAAAGATAAAACAAGCGAGGTGGGCTCCCTTAAGGCCGAGGCGCTCAGCTCCGTAGCATTGCCCTGTGGTGAATTAATGGTGTGTTGCCCAGCCTGGTGTGTTGGGTCTACTCTGATGCATATTACCGAGGTTACGCTAACTCACTAACACGTATGAAACGCCATAAGTATCGATTATTTCCAGGTTCCTATTGACTGCTAGGCGAACACAGTCCTCGGGTGTAAGGAGACTATTCATTCGTCATGCACTGTCCGATAGTGGAGCCCGGGTTAATATCTCTCTTTCTCTTTCTCTCTCTCTCGATTATAGCAACATTTTTAGCCTCAATATGAGTACAACAAGCAACCATGGCAGGAAATTTGAACTGAAAAGGTTCAGCACTAGTATTTGTGGACACCTTTTCACATATAAGATCTGTTCTACCTGGAACAAACTTCCCTACGAAGTTGTAAACAGTTCTTCAGTAGAGCAGATCAACAGAGAGTAGATAGTATTTATCACACTCTATAATGAGTCTATCTATTTATCTATTGCCTGACGCCGTGATCCCCGAAGGGGTGGCCATGAACGAACCACCCCCATGCACCTCTGTCTCCAGTCAGTCGATGCCCCTCCTCCCAACCAGCACCGCCTTCATCCATATACTTCCTCACTCCATCCTTCCACCTCTCCTTCGGTGCACCTCTCCCTCTCTGTCCTTCCACCTCGCTCTCGTACACCCTCTTAGTCATCTCTCGCTTTCCATACGTTTCATATGGCCGAACCATCTCAAGTTGTTCCTTTTCACTCTTTCCAGCACATCTACCTCCACACCACACCTCTTTCTTACTTCCTCATTCGTCTGTCTATCCCTCCATGTAACTCCACACACACTTCTCAAGTAACTAATTTCCACCGTTCTCACTCTTGGTTTGAGTCTCTTCCCGAACGTCCATGCTTCGCTTCCGTAAGTTAAGTGTCAGGATTACCACACTGTCATGCAAGGACTTCTTCACTTCCATACTGACCACCCTATTTCTTGTTACTGCTTTCAACGTTCCTACAACCCTCTTCCCCTGTTGCACCCTCTCACACACTTCTTCATCCATAGTCCCATCTTTACTCAACACACTGCCCAGATACTTAAATGAGCTGACACTCTCCATAGCCTGACCGTTCAACTTCACCTCACACTCTGTGGCTTCACCCCTTTTGAAGACCATAACCTTTGTACTCCTTTGTACTCTTCCCCGCATTTACCTTCAGATTCCATTTTTCTCACACTGTTCCAAACACATTTACCAGACCCTGCAACTCCCATTCATTATTGCTCATCAGAACTGTATCATCAGCAAACAGTAGTACAGGTAGCTTCCACTCATTTCGCTCCCTTATCAGTGACACACCAACATCCACTGCTCTTCCTTGTATTTCTTTCATGACTCCATCCATATATAGAGTAAACAACCACAGGGACATCACACTGCTTTCAGCAACTTGCCATCTACTCCGTATATTCTAAGTACTTTCCACATACCTTCTCTATCCACTCTGTCATAGGCCTTCTCCAAATCCATAAAGGCAACATACACCTTTCGTTATTTCTCCAGATATTTCTCCACAACACAATTCAGGGTAAAAATCTGATCTACACATCCTCTTGCCTTCCTAAAACCGCCCTGCTCGTCACCTATCCATTTCTCCGTTCTCGCTCTCACTCTCCCAATCACTACCCTACTGTACACCTTCCTTACTATGCTTAGAAGACATATTCCTTGGTGGTTACCACACACTCCTCTTTCCCCTTTACCCTTATATAGGGGGACTTTTATATCTGTCTTCCAGTCATCAGGTGCACTCCCCTTCTCCCATGCTAGTTTGCACATTTTCCATATGTCGTATTTCGTATTAACCCTTATCTATTTGTTACTTTATTATCAATATCCAAGAGGCTATAAGGGAATAACAATAGAAATACTGTTTTATATTATCCTTTGATTATGAAGGATCTCTTACTATGTTATAGTTATAGGCTGATAACCATACTCCACACTATGTAGATAGATGCACATATCTATCGTATCTTTAAGTCTCGTTGTTAACTCTAGCTCACGTTATAATTGCTATATTTATTGATATATAAGAATTAGGATAGTTTTACTATAGTTGGAGTATCGTTATATATTTATAAGAATAAATATTTCGGTTATAAAAACAAAGTTATGAATTTTGTTTATTTGCACTTTTTTTGTATATTTATTTATATATAGTTTAAATATTATTACACTTCAGATAATAGTTTCACAGAGTTTCACAGAGTTGTAAATGACTGAATAATTTACCAAGACGACTTGGATTGTTATAACACGTATTGAATGAGATTATATACTTGGCTTAATGTCATTTAGCTTGTATGATAACTATAACATTGTTGTTTCCTATAACTCCTATAATTTCCTATAATTTCCAACCATTACTAATTTATACATGTTTTACTATTATTCAATTGGTACTCACTAGGATTAAATGTATCTGTCTGGGACTCTCTTTCTCTGAGTCCATGATGACTGTGTTTGGCTGGGGAGCTTTGTTAGGGCTGTGGTGATCTTGACGGCTACTTGGCTGGTTCTGGTACTAACTGTTTGATTTGTAATCTTGAGCTTATATAGGGCTCAAATGCATATGTCCACGTCTTCACTCACGTGTTAATAGCTTCCACGTTTACACTCACGTGTTAGATTATATTTATATATAACTCTATGTAACTAAACTCTGGACTCGGAAGTAATCTCTTAGGACTTGTAATCATGGAATAGATTTCCAGTGTTTACCAGCCTGGTAGTGTTGATTTAACATATAGTGCTACTTGATCTACTTCCACAGTAGATACCTGAATTACACTTTTAAAACTAAGTTATTAGTCTATCACTTAATCTATTGATACATATATTAACTTCTAATATATACTATAAATCATAAATCCATTATGTAAACAACAGCTGATCAATGTTTACTTCCAAATATATACTGGAGGTTCTGTCTTATTGTATACATTGGCTGATTACAGATAACAAGACTCTCGAATTATAATCTGTACCATTATCAGCGTTCTCTCTTAATTCCTTATTCGTTATTGGGTATATATCTCTTAGTCTAGTCTTTATTTACATTCTTTATTCACTAGAAGATTCATTCATGTTGAGTATTTCTGTTCTCGACATCACTCCCTTTTTTTTTTAAGCCTGCGTCCGCGCTGGCCAATCGTTGTAGTAAGTTGGGGACCCTCGTCAGCTGAGAGGGGCGACAGTGCAGGAACGGAAGTGATGGGTGTAGATGATGGAATTTGCTGTATGTTGATCACAGACGGCTGCATCGTTGCTTCGGAGGTGTGCTGCTTCTTGATCTCCTCAGCTCGACGTGTACGGGCTAACACGACGGTGTAGATTACATATGCTGCTCCTACCATGATGAGGATAACAGCTATTGCCAAGGTCGTATTCTGGATTATTTTCTGTTGAAGAGGAT
>JBAKBP010024212.1:0-35594 GCA_037953745.1 Lithodes maja
CTCCCACGGGTATCCTAGTAAAGTCGTGCAGGTCCACAGGACTCGCACCAGCAGACTTTACTTAAAGGATCGCAAAAAGCCTCCCTTCCGGTCTAGCCCCTGCTCACCTGACACAAGGACACACTAGCAAGCATGAAACCACCAAATATGAGACAACAAAAAAGCTTCCTAGATCTCATTAACAATTACATCTCTGCATAAGGCCCAAAATCCTATCTAATTATCTGAGAGCTCGTCGTTAATACAATAATAGATATAAGGTCTATCAAGGGGATGGGATAATTAAATAGATTGGTGAAGTAGTGGAAGGAAGGTATACAAAGTAAGAGAAAGTTTCTAAGTGGGGTTGAGAGGAATAGATATCAAGGGGGTCCGAAGGGTACGACAGTGAGGTGAGCTCTGAGTCTTGAATCTGTCTGGACCCCACCCTAGGCATGCGAAATACATCCCATGCTTGGCAACACTCAACACCGTTGCCGGGTCAAAATCCTCTACCCCTTGCGTGAGTCGAAACTAAGCCTAACGTTGCGATCAATTGGCAACAATCAGGCTCGTCCCAAGCTAGTCTCTCCGCGCCCGCGCGAAGCAACGTCCCCCAGCCGGTCTCTCTCTCCCGCTCGTCTCCTCCCACTCTCACTAGACTTACATCTTATATATAATAATGAAACAATCAACTATCGAGAATAAAATATACTAAGATGCGCTGGTTAAGAATAAGGGCAGCTTCAAGCTGTGAAACAACATAAGAATATCCCAGACATTAGTTACATTGTCGTAGGATATATACTAAGGAAAAGCCGGCCGGCCGGCTGCCGCCATTCGGTTTCTAAACGGCTGGGCAGCCGACCCTCGCGCATGCCCGCACGTGGCTACTATGCAGGAGCGTCACACCTCCCCCAAGATATAAGACACTTGACTAAGTTCTTCATATCTAACAGAAAGCTTCTCATAGTACCACACACTGTTGCGACACAAGGCACTATATATAAAAAAGAAATAAAGACTGTTGCGCTCCACCGAGCGAGTTCAACTAACTTAGCGACAATAAGCGAAAACATTCAACTTAGATACTGCTACAACATCTTATACAAAATTCTACACGTTATAAAAATAAAGAGTTTTTATAAGGTTTTTGCTTTTTTTAATTTGTTTTTTTCGGCTGAACTACAGTGACAGCCTATTTTCCTCCACTCTCAACACACACTGACTGAACGGCGAGGGTTCTCCTGCAAACAAACCCTCCCGTGACAAACAATCAGCCAAAACATTATCAGTGCCCTTAGCATGCCACACATCCAACTTGTGTCCCGGCAGCAAAACAACACCTGGCACTGATTAACTGCCCAGTTCATCACAAGACTGGCATTTCTCTTCGCTCTTTCCGGCAACGGGGCCTGCCAATAACCTTTCACTAGTTCTACCTTCGTGATAGGCGATGCAGCCCCGAGGCGGTCTATGGTGTCGTCAACTCTCGATAAGGTATAGGCGTCTGTCAGGGATAATGCACACACACTCTCGCAATCAACACACTCACTGATCTTGCCACTTAACACCGGTTGCAAAGTTACAGGCAACGGCCACTCACGACATTCTTTATCCCTCAGACCCTTCTTCCACATGTCGTCTAGCTCTGTTTTCACAACAGGCTTTTTAGCAGGATTTATACGGTAGGGAATTAAACTGAGCCTCGCACTGTCTCCAGCCTCCATGTCGGATTCTACCCCGTACATCAGGCCTGGAGAAGCAACAAACATGCGGATGCACTGCCACAGCCTAGTAAACAACTTATCTCGCAGAACAACAATCCTAGTGCCCTCCCACAACCCAGCCGAGACCGCAGCTTCTAACCTGTAGTCTCCCTCCTTCTCCACCTTCGTCCCTAGAACAGCCAGGTCATGAGAGGGACAATCAGTACCACCTGTGCAGTCACTCCCATAGTTCATTATTGCTAAGGCTTCCCCTCCGATACCGTACATGCGCACCCCCGCATTCCTTGTGGCGACATCTGCCTGCGCAGCATCACCGCTTTTAGCGACATGGCCAGATACAGTCGGTCTATGGTAGGGCTGTTGCATTAGACTAGAGCAGCATTGGGAGGCTATGCGACGACCGGGCACATCCACTCCACAGCCAACCTCACCAATCTGCTCAATGTCCTCCTTTTGACCACCACCCTTGGCAGCCATGGGTCGACCCTGACCTGGCAACCATACCAAAGCCTCGTCGCCCACCTTGAACCACCGAAACAACGAGGCTAACGGTCTTTCAACATTCACATGACCTGCCCGCGGAACATCTTGCACCGCCCGAGTTGTGAGACTCAGGGGCTCGGCACGACCAGTGGGGTATGAACCGAGCTGGTGCTGGAGCACTGCACACTGCTGCTCAGGCAGGTGCTCTAGCGCTTCCACAGCCACCAGACTCGTGTCCCCCGCCCACTGCTCCGCCAAGACATGATAATCCCTACTCTCCTCCACCTGTGCCCTACTGCCCCCCTCTCCTTCTCCACCTTGGCCGCTGCAGACCAACGCAGGGACAGTAGGCTGCTCAGGTGGTTGCCTCACAAACTCCTCCAACAGGTTCACATGCCATGTTTCCCAATCCTCGTGTTTGATCTCGACAGCACCATTACCACACTTCTGAACTTCCGGATCCTCCAACTGCAGTTTACAAATATCTGAGGGAACCAACCTGTCTAGATGCTTCCGAAGCAACCCAAGTCCTCCCCCAATATCAAACTGAGCAACCCTTTTTTCTCTCCATGTGTAACGTTGCTGCCTCGGAGTCTCTTCCTGCCCTACCTCCTCACTAGCTGTGACAGGTCCTGGGGCCTCTCCAGACTCTAACATAGGTGCCAATAATGAGTCGCCAAGAAACACTGCCGGCTCAAAACTCTCCAATTGACCAACACTTCCCGTTTTCTTGCGACCTTTCCTCCGCGGTTTGATAGACTGAGGTGGTGGCTGCAAGGCTCCGGATGTCTGAGAACGCGTCACAACACACGCCATGGTTTGTACGCTACACTTCTCACCCACTCCTGTTCCTCCCTACTAACGTCGGCCGCCTTCTCGGCAACGACCAAGGGTGAAACCTTAGAAGCAGGCACCGCAAAGTCGTTGCCGAGGAGGAGGTCGACGCCCCCAACAGGCAAGTTCTCCACAATTCCGACATCCAGCTCCTTCGCCACACAACCCACCTCCAGCTCCATCCGCACCAGCGGGTAGGACTTCGTAGCATTGATCCCCTGAACTACCACCACCCGAGCAGCGTTAATCGGCCTACCAGTAAAGTTCTTTAACAAGGTCTGAGAAGCCCCCGTATCACGCAATAGCTTAACTCCTCGCCTTTCGCCAGCCCACCTCACAAAACCATGCCCTCTATGACCCCCAAAGATGTCGCAGACAGGGTTCGAGCCTTCCGGACTCTTGAACACAGGCTGTGTCCCAACCTCTGACGAACTACCCTTGGCAAACTCAGAAGATATAGGCGACACCCCTATGCTGCAGGCCAATGACACAACCTTGTTTGGTGGCTTGTTCGGACAAGCATTTGCAAAGTGACCCTCCTTGTGACATGCAAAGCACTCTTTACTCTTTGGATTCCCTTGGGAGTGGGAGGTACCATTAGACTTCTTATACAGGACGGTATTTGGTTTATGTTCAGTTTTATTGTCAGTGCTACCTGGTTTTGTGTATTTATGTGTATCAAAATTCTTGGGAGGGGGAGGGGTACGATCCTTTGCACCCGACTCACTCCTAGCTGCTGCTTCGCACCCTCGAATTAATGACAGTCAGAGGTCAGCCATTTCTGCTGCCTCCTGGAGAGTTCTAGGATTTTTTTCCTTTATATTTAATGTTAAGTCTCCGCCTGTGCACTTAAAGAACTGCTCCAAGAGAACCAGCTCCCTCAACTCCTCAAAAGTAGCTGCCCTCTCAGAACGCAGCCAATGTCGTAGGGCATCAGACAAGTCCCGGGCGTGTTCTAGGAAGGTACTATCCTTGCCCTTAGTAACACCCCGAAACTTCAAGCGGTAAGTTTCTGGTTGTAACTTATAGGCCCGTAGCACAGCCTTCTTTAGCTCATCATAAACTACACAGGACTCTAAAGGTAGTGCATCATACGCTTTTAGCCCCTTTCCTAGGAGTCTTGATGAAACTAATGCTGCCCACTTTTCCTGAGGCCACTGGTGTTCCTGACACTTCTTCTCAAATCGCATAAAAAACTCAGTCACACATGATTCATCGAACACAGGAACTAGTTTAAGCAGGTGCGACAATGATTGGTCCAGATGTCTGTTACCTCCCCCAATATTTCGCCCTGTTACCTCCACTCGAGATCTCTCCAGCTCCCTGTCAGCCCGATACCTTGTAGACTCTGCCTGCAATTCAGCCTCTCGTATAGCTGTTCTCTCTGCAGCCTCAGCCTGAGCTCTAGCAGCCTCAGCCTGCACACTAGCCTGTCTCTCGGTAGCCTCAACCTGAGCTCTAGCAACCTCAACCTTGGCCATCTCAAGCCGAAACAACAAATCTGGAGTCAACCCTTGAGGAGGGGAAGGTGCATTTAATGGAGAGGGTCCCTGTGATTGAATTCCACGCTGCCATTGACCATCAACTTGGGGGTATGTACTAAATTCAGACACCCTGATGTTTGATATGGGGGAAGAGAGGAGGGGGGGCTGGGGACCGGGGCCCCCAATCGCCTCTCCACCCAGGTCTCTCCCTTCTAAACCCAATATCAAAGTCCTCAGCTGATCTTTCCTCATGCCACTTAAACCCTGGTGACCCTGAAGACCTGCCACACACTTTAAGCCATACTTATTCAGCTTCAACACCCTGGCAGCGGTAAGGGGCACCTCTAAAAATCGTCTAGCACCCTCCTCGCTATCGACTAGCCACTCCACAGGTCTTTCTCCCTCCGAGCCCGTATCGTGATCTGACCCACCACTGTGTTCTGATGTATTAGACATGTTTGTGTACTGCAGTAATTATCACGGTTATAGAATGTGCCTTATCTCCTATGCAAGTATGTATATACTAATGTTATTTTAAGTCTTTAATGTGTTATATTGGTTGCTCCAAAAAAATACTCTATGTCCACTGTATTCCTCTAATCATAAGGAATCTCAAAACAAATGACCACTATATTCCTCTGTTCAGTAAATCCTATGCAAGGTCGCCATTTGTTACGTCCTGGGATATATAAACACTGGGCTCTTTCTATTGGACTAGGTATGCGGCAACAAGCAACAACGGAAAACGCTAGATCCAACCCTTATCTATAAACCCAGGCAACAAACCACCCAAAACCGTCAAGACAACGAGGTATCCTATGACTCGGTTACAGGGTGCACGCACTATAGACTGCTGATAGTCAAGCAGGCTATATAAAAGATCACACAATTAAGTTGACTTAAAGCTTCAAGGAAAAGATAGATGACGGAATTAAATTGCAGAAACAATTTAATAACAAACTAGAAGAAAGTACATTTAACGTTACGTTAATTAATACAACTAATCACCCCTGCGTGAAAGAAGGTGAAAGCAAAACAGTCCTCAAAACATCGTACAGGTAGACAAGATGCGGGTTTCTAAACTGCATGCGGCTACTGTAGGATCTGATGCTTAGCAAAGAAAGTACGTTACGGATTTAGAGAACTCTTAACTCATAAGCAGGAATAAATACTAGTGATAGGCCATACAGTGTATAATGGCATAGGTATAATTAAATAAAGGCAGCAACTCGCAACATGACCACATACAGGTGTGCTTCTCACTCTTAGTCAGGCAAGCCTGCTCGGACAGAGTCTCTAAGCCACACCCTGACTCACAATGCTCACAAAAACGGTAAACTGTGGCACAATAACAAGCATACAGATATAATAAACCACTAGCTGTTAATCTGCCAGGCGGCAGAGGTCTAGCCGGAAGGATATAGGCTTCGGATACTCGGGCTGAGCCACCTGCTCTAGCCTAGGGACGTTCCCAAGTCTGTGCGCCAAATTACTCTAATTGAAAGGGTGCTCTCTTGAAAGACTCAGATCCCAAGTATCTGACTCTCTCCTGGCGACCCTAAAACAAACGCAAGACGTGCTAGTGCAGTGCTGAGTGGACTAGGCAAGGGCCCTCACACAACACAACACTAGACACACAGGCACACAGACAAGAAAATGCCCCAGACTCCCACGGGTATCCTAGTAAAGTCGTGCAGGTCCACAGGACTCGCACCAGCAGACTTTACTTAAAGGATCGCAAAAAGCCTCCCCTCCGGTCTAGCCCCTGCTCACCTGACACAAGAACACACTAGCAAGCATGAAACCACCAAATATGAGACAACAAAAAAGCTTCCTAGGTCTCATTAACAATCACATCTCTGCATAAGGCCCAAAATCCTATCTAATTATCTGAGAGCTCGTCGTTAATACAATAATAGATATAAGGTCTATCAAGGGGATGGGATAATTAAATAGATTGGTGAAGTAGTGGAAGGAAGGTATACAAAGTAAGAGAGAAAGTTTCTAAGTGGGGTTGAGAGGGATAGATATCAAGGGGGTCCGAAGGGTACGACAGTGAGGTGAGCTCTGAGTCTTGAATCTGTCTGGACCCCACCCTAGGCATGCGAAATACATCCCATGCTTGGCAACACTCAACACCGTTGCCGGGTCAAAATCCTCTACCCCTTGCGTGAGTCGAAACTAAGCCTAACGTTGCGATCAATTGGCAACAATCAGGCTCGTCCCAAGCTAGTCTCTCCGCGCCCGCGCGAAGCAACGTCCCCCAGCCGGTCTCTCTCTCCCGCTCGTCTCCTCCCACTCTCACTAGACTTACATCTTATATATAATAATGAAACAATCAACTATCGAGAATAAATTATACTAAGATGCGTTGGTTAAGAATAAGGGCAGCTTCAAGCTGTGAAACAACATAAGAATATCCCAGACATTAGTTACATTGTCGTAGGATATATACTAAGGAAAAGCCGGCCGGCCGGCTGCCGCCAGCCGGTTTCTAAACGGCTGGGCAGCCGACCCTCGCGCATGCCCGCACGTGGCTACTATGCAGGAGCGTCACAATATATATATAAATCAACACCAGCGCTGGTACAAACATCTTTATTTTGGTAACGTTTCGGTTTAAGCATAAACCATCTTCAGACCTGAACTGAAATGAAATAAAAGCCTATATGAATGGCAGAGTAATTTTCTAATGTAATCCGACTCAGATTCCAGCAACAAGAGAGTATTGCTTCTATATATATATATATAAATGAGAGAGAGAGAGAGAGAGAGAGAGAGAGAGAGAGAGAGAGAGAGAGAGAGAGAGAGAGAGAGAGAGAGAGATGCCAGTATGGGTATATTCAGTTGAAGTCATAATTAGAAGATCTCTCCACATAAAAGGAGAATAATTCCTTATTGATAGTTTGCTACTGAATATTCTTAAACACTTATTATATGGACCCAACCTATTCGCTCTTCCATATAAAGCTAACCCATTCAGTACCAGGGACGTCATTTTCATCATATTCTGGCAACTATTAGACGATTGCATTCAGCTTAGGAAGGATCTTTAGCAATCAAAAGGCTTCAAACTATCTCAAACAACCCTTTTAACTGCCATAGATCCTTCCCAAGGTGTATAATATCGTTTAAATGAAGCTATAATAAATTATAAAACACGTCGCTGGAAGTCAAAGGGTTAATCTTCGACACACCTTATTAGTTTTCCTTCATCCATTGTTTTATCACACCTTCCTTTAATAGACTTCCTTTGTACGGGGCCTAATTTTCTTCTCCCTAATAAAGTCGAAGATAATTCAAGGCAGCGCTCTCATTGTTGCCGCAGAAAGAAATAGCCTTTCCCTTATTGAGTATTCATAGAGCTCCATATCAGACTTCGGTAGTTTCCGGCATAGAGTCAGCTTCCTCCATATTACTTAGTTCTTTTCAACCTAGCATATTGTGTGAGCAATTCGTATCGTCCGAACACCATTGATTTCATGTTATAGTGCAAGATTATGATATACAAATATATTGATTTTAATTGTAAATGTCATACACTCCCATAAAAATGTATCACTGTTTTGTGTTTTAATATAGGAAACGACAAGCGATTACGTATGAATGGGTCGAAATCTTCATATGAAAAGGTAGCCTTGCATGGTATGACAATTAAAGATATATCTTCATATAAGCCATACTACAAATTAAAAATAGTTATTGCTATAAGAATAGGTTTAGAAGCGAGTGCACAGTTGAATGGACTAGTTTAACAATCAACTACAGGGCGAAATAGGGGAGCTATCCCCCCGCCAAAGGCGGCTTTCTAGGGCCTTTCCTAGCTGATGCTGAGAGGATTGGGTTCTAGTCATGTGGTGATGGGCTGGTCTATCAGAGTGAAAACTGAGCGATCTCTGCCATACCCATAGCTTACTCTGACTGTTCGTTTTACTTATATATTTTCTACATTTCAAGTGACGGCGCCTCTTCCGTGGATTGACCTCCCAATCTGCCAACCTAGAAGTTGACAGATTGGAAGCCAAAGCGTCACATTTTTTCCTTTGCCCCTCAACTTTCTCTTCATAATTGCTGAGGGGCACAGGGCCTGGGGTGGGGCTTTGGTTTCCCGGGCATTTCCGCACCCTCCTCAGCTCCCAGCCATGGAGTGGCTTCGGTCACCCAGGCTTTATTGTGGTAGGCAGGGAGGGTTCTGTGGGGGCGCTCGGTTATGGCCTTGGCCTTGCTCGGGGCCTAGGGGCTGTTCGGCCAGGAAGCCTGGGGAACAGCAACAACAACAACAACAATCAACTACACCATAAATTAGTAAATTAAAGATTAATCACATTAACAAGAGATAACTCAGTCGCCAGTCACCGTATAGTTAACCATCTATGTTTTTTATCTTAGGATAGTCAGATTTTCACTTTCAGTCTTCGAGGATTCCTTTTCACGTAATTTCTGCTAACATTAGTCGATTTTACTTAGGTTTGGAATGCATTTCTGAAGTTAAATGGGTAAAATTTATCCGAATTAACACACTCTCTCTCTCTCAATGTCTTCGTAAGCTGAATACAATTGCCTACTAACAACCAGATTAATAGGAAAAAAAGTGTCCTCTCATCTTGAAATAGTTAATGTGTTTCCCCCTAGAAATAAAAATATTTTTCAACAAGTAAATCGACTTGAAATATCTAAAGTAATGGAATGAAATAGGGAGGCTTCACAATGACCAGCCTCGCACCAACTAGGGCTAACACTAAGCTCCCTGATCTATGGTGATACACTGATGAGGGATGATGGGTGAAGAGATCCACAGATAGGAATATGGATGATTTATAATTATCTTGTTGTGGTCACCAACGACAATTAGCAAGACGGCTATAATGTGATTTTTACTCTTTGGTTATGAATGTGGACTATTTCTACTTATCTGTATGTGGATTGTTACACTAATTAGAACAACGTCTATAACCAGTAGTTATAATCATTACTCCTTGGCTATGAATGTGGACCGTTTCTACTTATTTTGTCGTAGGCTGCAACGACAATAATTAGCATGACGTCCTTATATGAGCTTTGCTTCATTATCAACATGTAGATTGTGATCCAGACCGGTGACAGTTGAACGGTAGTGACAGATTTCCAAGTGGGGTGGAACGATCAGACGGATGAGACAAAAACAAAAAATGAAATAATTAACCCTTTCTGTACCGGGCCGTCCTTTTAGCTACATTCTGCCTACTATTGGGTGATATCATTTAGTTTAAAAAGGGCCTCCGGCAATTAGGAGGCTTCGAACTATCTCCCTTAACCCTTTTTATTACCACAGATCCTTATTAAATTTCACAAAATCGTCTAAATATTACTTGAATACAATAAAAAAGACGTCGCCGGAACAAAAGGTGTTAAGTAATTGAAGAGTGTTGTTCTATATGTTACATAAAGGTTATTGAACGAACTAATAGCATACGAAATCGAGTAATCTTCCATAGCAAAACAGAAGCCTTTCAATACCCTTGCTATTTAACTTAGCTGATATATTAAGGGAGCCCACCTCGCTAATTTTCTCTTTCTCTCCCTCTCTCTTTGGCTTGTATCCATTCGGCCCCATTCAACCTACTGTTTTAAGACGTTTACCCCCATCCAGGTGTCAATATTTTCCTGGCGAGCAGTAGCGAGCCAGCATATATATATTTTTGTTTTGACAGCAAGTTAAATTTGTACATTTTTCGATAGAAAAGTGTCTCCGACGAAGCCAGATTTCTCCCTACAATGCTGGCTCGCTATCGCTCACCAGAAGGAAATCGACACCTGGATGGGGATATACGTCTTAAAACAGTTGGCTGAACGGGGCCGAATGGATGAAAGCCAGGGCCGGTATTTATAAGCACTTTTAGGCCTAAAAGTAGTTTTTAAAGATGGCGCCAACTTTTAAAACTTAAAAGTTGGCCAAAACAACTTTTAGCGGCTAAAAGTAGCTTTTAAACCCAGCGAAAACTAAAAGCTCCCCTTCGGACTGTTAGCGCTTAAAAGTTACTTTTAGAGAACGATGAAGATGATTGAATAATAAATCCGCCACCCACTGCCAAGGAATGTTCATGTTAGAAAGATTAATTGGATTAATAGGCCTATAGCGAGTTAATCGAAGTACACCATTTAAACCATGAAGGAGACAGAAGAACAAAGCTCTTAACCCAGAGATGAAAGTGTGTAGGCCTACTACCCTACGTTATTTGGCAACGGTCAAAATGTAACTGAATGAGTAACTCATGGTGGTATGATTGTAGGTTAGATATATTATCAAGTGCAGTATGTTAGGTAACTCTTGATTCTATCCATATACCACCCCGCACATCATACTACTCAAAGGTGATCCACTGTGTGTTCTCCAACGAATAAGCTATATTAGAAAGTAACCTACCACCTTATAATTATATCAACCAACTGTCTTCGTGGTGCGATGCATAAGGTGTTGATTTTCGGTGTGAGCATCCTGGATTCGAATCCACGGACTGCCACATGTGTGTGTAAATTTCATTAATCGATTTTAGGAGTATAGTTGGTTGTTGGAAGGAACATAATAATTAAACATTTCGATTCTTACTGTATATTATTATGTCCGACTACATTTTTTGCCGCGGTCGGTCTCTCTATTTTTAGATGGGCAAATCCTCCTCCTCCGCCCACAACCTCGACAGCTCCAGCGTCCTCGTTGACAAACGCCTATACTGTACTTGTTGGAAGAACACTAACAAATAGACCAAATTAAAGGAGTGTAGAAGGACTAAGATATAATATTCGATTGTCACAAGATAGGCCTATTTCATAACATCCGAGAACAAGTAGCCTATTTGCACCCTATTTTTTCGCAAATTACCGTAAACTGGGTTGATTTCGGAGTGCGGTCATAACTTCGGACTTTGGCGATAATAAGTAATTAGCCATTGTCATTATATAATGGAAACGCTTTTACCATAAAAGTCCGAAGTTTTCCACTTTTCAAGAATACTTCGGACATCATTTAGGATAAGGATAAGGATATTATGGGGAATAATTTTAGGAGGCTTCCTGGATTACGGCGCACGGCGCATTATCACTACACATCACTTGACCTAGTTAAATCTCTACAATGTGTTTACAGTCATGAGAAATTGTAAAAAACAAACTCGAAAAATGTCCGAAATTTCCCCACTTTACGAATTGTGAAAACTCGCGAATTTGGCAACTATCTCCGATCACCGGAGTATGCAATTGTTTTGGTATGGTAAATATATTACCCTTTCAATTTAGCAATATATAATAGATTTTACAATAACAAAATATTGCATAATTACCCTAATGTTTTATAGTAATTAGTATATGCAATTAGAAGCCTATACTTACCAATTAAACGTTATACATCGATTGTAATCTTGCTAGATGTAGCGTAATAGCGGTTGTGGCAGCCTTCTTAACGCTTCCACTAAAAGCTGCTTTTAAATGTTTTATGAATAACTTTTAAGGATTTTCTTTTAGTTAAAATTACTTTTAGGGAAATTTTTAAAATTATTTTATAAATACCGGCCCAGGGAAATAGAGAAAAGGAAAGAGAGATAAAACAAAAATGGTGACCCCCTTTAAGTACGATGTAACCCCTTCCGTACCGGTGACGTCTTATTTATTTTTGTTCAGCTACATTTTAGCGATATTATCAAGATTGAGAGGACTATATGGCAGCAAAAGAGGATTAATCGATTTAGTCTGTAGCCTTTTAATTGGTAAATGCCCTTCCTAAGCTGAATAAAATCGTCTAATAGTTGCCAGAATATAATGAATAAGACGTCGCCGGTACACAAGGGGTGAAATACAGTCTTACCTTCTTCCTATGACTTAAATTGCTTCAAACTCCGTGTGTCCAGGTATTTTGGCTTGAATGTCCCTTGATTTTGGCCCTGTCACTCTTTCAACTCTGGGGGAGGCACTTGACACAGACAGTTCTGCCTTTTATCTCCCTCACTCACATAGACAAAACACAAACAAATCTATATAGTCGTTTTAGTCGTATTTACTTCTTACCTTGAGTTAATAACCTTTTATTGCTCGTTTGTTTTTATTTTGTTTATAATTGACAACCATAAATAACCAGTTTCTCGAATTTCCGACACCGAAGTGAAAATCATTATACCTTGTTTATTTTAGGTAGATCAAACATGCCGACCTCTATCCTCTGTAACTCAAAATCGGCTAGAGCAAATGGGCTGTAAATTTACACACCTATTCCCGGACTCTTCCCAATTGGTAGAGAGATGAACTTCTTTACCCTAGTCCATTTTGAGTTACGGTACAGAAGATACGAGTACAGATTTCTGACCTACCTAAAATGATCAGTGTAGGCAATAGCGTCTTCTTCAGTTTTGGTCTTCCTCTTACATAACGAAGAATCTAATCTGCAGCTCATTTATTTCCAACGGTCCCCAAACATCACTATAATCGGAATAAATTATGCATTTTTCAGAGCTTCACAATTATAATCAGAGAAACTACCATAGACCAAACCTATTACGACAATTGTTCTTACAGCATGATTTGAACCATCATTATATGTATACCTACAATCCGAATATAGAATGCTAATTATTGTGTGTGCATTTAGTTTATCGTGTATCAATATAATTTGTGAGGATTACCATATGATGAGTATGCAAATGAAGGAAAAATTACTCTCCCATCATAATTGTTGAGGGGCACAGGGCCTTGGATGGGGTTTCAGTTTCCAGGGCGTTTCCTCACCCTCCTCAGCTCCTCGCCTGGGAGCGGCGTCGGTCACCTGGGCTTTGTTAGTGGTAAGTAGGGAGGGTTCTGTGGAGGCCTTGGCCTTGCTCGCGACCTTGGGGCTGTTCGGTCAGACACCCTGAGGAACAACAACAACAACAACAACTATATCACATTCTTTTATATGCATAGTGAAATATGCCTGTGTAGGCCTATATGCAATAGTTATAGCCATAGTTATTTTAAACAAAGTAAATGAATTATAGAAATTAGTAAACATTACAACATTGTCGAGAACATGAGGTCTCATGAAAATTCCAATGAGCAAATACCTGAGACACAGATCAAACTCAGGGTACATGATTGTATGTATTAAAATACTTCATATTTTATATATATATATATATATATATATATATATATATATATATGTGTGTGTGTGTGTGTGTGTGTGTGTGTGTGTGTGTGTGTGTGTGTGTGTGTGTGTGTGTGTGTGTGTGTGTGTGTGTGTGTGTGTGTGTGTGTGTGTGTGTGTGTGTGAGAGAGAGAGATAAAGAGAGAGAGAACGGGAGAGCTGGGGATGTTTGTATGTTGTTGTTCTTTTATTTATTGCCTCCTTACCTCCACATTGGTTAACATAATTATAATGCTTAATTCTACACATCCATCTTGCAATCCCCATGTCATCACGTCCCTTTACTATTCCTAGCATCCACTTGTAATTCCCACTTTTCTGAAGTATAAGATGCTAAGTATTTGTACATAGCATACACCTATCATTTCACACATTCATGATTAAAAGAGGCAGCAGCTCTCTTAACTTTCCCTAGCCACATCTATCTCTAACGACAGTGCCAGCTTCGACCCCAACTTCCACATATTTTGCTATATCTAGAACAGTTATTAGTATACTTAAGTAATACTCTTTGCCTAAGGTTGCAACATATAATATATGTTTCCTTCTACGAAATATGTGAAGCTATATGTATATTATAGTCTCTAATTAGACCAGTTTGTGTTCCTGTTACGAATACTTTCCTCAACTATAACTTAATATTTCGAATATATCTGTGTCTATTCTTCTGCGTACCAATAAAAAAAAAATACATCACACGTTGAAACATCCAACATAGAATACGATCTTCGTTCTTTTTACCCGCGGGAGAGAAAAACTAAACAGCCTCCCGTAGCTATAAGATATTTTGGACCACGGAAAGCAATAAACCCAAGAAGTTTGTTGCCTCCCGTGTTGTGAGGAGAGCCGCGGAATGGATGACCAGGCCAATAATAATAATAATAATATGTATAATACAAAAAAGCTGGCAGGAGCAGCGTGAAAGGTCAGGCCGCTTGGTGCTTCCAGACACCATAAACGGATTTAGGTGAAGTCACGAGCTGAGTTTATTACTGTCCCCGGTTGGCTTAATGTTTTATAATTCCCTTGTATATATCTTTCTAAAGCAATATAAGTACACTCGGTCAAAAAAGTAACTGCACCCCTATGCTGATCATCTGGTGTGTACAGCTTGATAGGTTTGGCACCTATGCCTGCAACTGTATCCATGTGTCAGAGACGATCGTCTCTGACACATGGATATAGTTGCAGGCAAAGGTGCCAACGCTACCGAGCTGTACACACCAGATGATCAGCATAGCGGTGTAGATACTTCTTTGACCGAGTGTACAATACATGTATATAGTTGCGCAACATACAGTATATACAGTATGGTCCTATATGAGTGTAGTGGAAGCCTCACATGCGAATATAATCGATACTATTGACTATCGAATACATGAGCTTCGGTATGGCCCTGCGAATTAAAGGGTTAGTATTACCGGGATTCCCCTTAACCCCTTCACCCCCATTACGCAATTCTAGTCCGAATCAGAGGTAGAAGGGCGTCATAGTACTAAAGGGATTATTATAGTATATGGCACTAGTTAAGGTATCCAGCCCCCTTTCTGGGTTATGTTTCAGTATTATTTTGTTCTCTTTTTTTCTTGACCTCCTTCTCCCCCATGTTTAGCCCCATTATTGTTTAGATCTCAAACCGTTCGTCTCATTGGCTTAGCGATTTTAAGACTCTTCACGTCAATACTTCGTCAATTTGAAGACCTTTTTTCCATTTAGGTGTTGAATTTATCCTGGCGAGCGATAGCGAGACTGCAATTTAGGAGGAACCGGCCTTCGGCCACTACATTTTATCTACCGAACAACATGCACATTTATCTGGAAGTTGGGTCCTTTTATGAAATTGTTTTTTAACCTTGATAGAGATCTAGGGAGTAAATTAAATAAACGAAAACAAAAACAACGAAAACATATATGTTGACCATTGTGGAGCTAAGGAAGCAGTCAAGTATTAAGGGGAGGTATTTAGTTTGGTCCCTAGATATCCATCAAACTTAAGATTACACCCCCTTGAGCCCCTTTCAAGATAAATTTGTACATTTTTCGGTAGAAAAATGTCCCGGCTGAAAGCCGGTTCTTCTTAAATTACAGGCTCGCTATCGCTCGCCATGATAAAATCGACACTTAAATTTCACGAAAGGTCTTAAAATTGACAGAAATGGGTTGAAAGTTCTTAAAATCATCTAAATAATGGGGCGAACGTCTTAAAATTAGAAAAGCAATGGGGCTAGACTTGAGGGAGAAAGGAGTCAAGAAAAAACTCCCTCAAGTGGAAATCTCCCCTTAAGATTATTAGCGAGGAGATTCATACACGGCAGCTGGGGTGGTTTATGGCACAAGAGATGGATGATCAAAATTGGGTTAGGAATTGCAAGTCTGTGAACGTGGAGGGATGCATGGACTACATAGGGATGCCAGGATGCATCAACTACGAAGATGTGGGATTTGATTCTATGACCTGATCTCAAATTAATAACTTGAACTGTGAGGCAGCCTGGACCATGGCTTCCTGGAGAGTCGCCATTATGATTTGAGACTGATACCTTACATTTTTTGGATCTCTCATGTCCATGTATATTAATTTGCATATATCTACAGTATATATGCTTCATTTGAGAATTTTTGCATTAAGGAAATCAGTGAAACTGTATATAACTATTCAGTAGTTAATCAATATTTTTGAAGAATTAAGGAAGAATATGATTTAGTCAGTATTGAAATGTCTGGACTAACATAGATTCGCAGCTGGATTAAATAATGTTATTAATACAGCGATTTTGTCAGTCACAACGATATATATCATTATATAATTTATTTTATTTTTGTCTTAGTTTGTTTCTGTAGCCTCCCAGGTTACGTATCATGTACGGTGACGGTGTTGACAGGTAAACTTGTTGCCGTCATCCCAACACCTATCGTCCCCCCCTGCTAATGACTCTCACCCCTCCTGTATCGTACATCATCTTCTGTCTCACCTCACCCTCCGTCAATCATCCTTTCAGCCCCCCCCCCCACCCCCACACACAATGGAACAAATGATAGAAGGATAGTTTGGTCGTCTATTAAAATATGTGATTGGTTAGTAATTGTGCATATAATATTATATACTGTATATATTATTCATTTATTATTTGTTTTGTTTTTGTGGACTATGTTTATGAAGAACAAACCCATTAGTATATAAACCCATTAGCCACCCGCCCCCCCCCCCCCCCCCAACACGGAACGTATGTTGGAAAAATAGTTGGAGTGTCAATGAGAACATGTAAATGGTTGGTTATTTGCATTTTTGGGTTTTGTCTTCGAATTATAGTATATGGCGAGCCAGTAGCGCTACTGGACTTGGGATACCAAACGAAGCACCAAACAAACTGCCAGGCAGTTAATTAACATAAGAACACACAAAACATGGACACCTGCAGAAGGGCTATTGGCCCATACGAGGCAGATCCCTTCTTCTCTACATCCCTATTTATTTATTTTACACCTATATCCCTTACCCTACAATCTGTGACCACTACAATACGTATCTCACTACAACCTACATCCCCTACACATCACCACACCATTAGTTTGGAAGGCCAAACGAGCTACGAGTCCAGCTAAAATATCAACTAAAATATGACCTTCTGTCTTTGTCAAGTCGAACTATCAATTGTTCAAACAATAGAAAGCTTAAAACTAGAGGGAGAATTGGTTAACCAAAAACAGGACTTCAAGGAAAATATTAAGTAACTAATACTTCCGTACAAATAAAACAAATACACATAAATGAAAAAAAATATATAATAATATCTACTACTGTTAGGATTAAACTCTAAGCAAAGAAGCTCCACAAGTGAATGTAAGTTAAACTGGAGTATGAACATTTATTTATTATGAAATATAGTAATAAACAAATAAGTCGTTTGCATTATGGTTATAAATTTTTTATTTATTGAAGGGTCGTCATAAACAAATAAGTCGTTTGTATAAGGCTTATAAATGTTCTGTTTATTGAAGGGTCGTCAGTCCTCCGGCGGCCCGTTCGTGACTGTTCCATTACCCCCTCCACACCCTGGCCATGTTGCAGCCTAGACCCTCTAATAACGCTCAACTCACAGGGATTACAGGAGAGGTTTGTAGTTTGTTCCCTAGACTTCCATCAAAGTGAAAATTACACCCCCTAGACCCCCTTTCAAGATAGATTTGTACATTTTTCTGCCGAAAAATGTCCCGGCCGAAGGCCGTTGACTCCTAAAACTACAGGCTCGCTATCACTCGCCAGGAAAAAATCGACACATAAATGGCACAAAAGGTCTTAATATCTGCAAATAAATGGGGTGAAAACAGAATTACAATCACCAAACTAATGGAACGAACGTTTTAAAATCTCAATATAAAAGGGACTAAACATGAGGAAAAAGGGGGACCATAACAACAATCCATCTCCCCTGTAATAACGCTCAACTCACAGTCTTCTATAAAGAATGATGGAAGCTTCATAATGTAACCTCCATGTTGTTTACCTTATGTAACCTCCATGTTGTTTACCTTATGTAATAAATGATCACGTATTAGTATCTAACAACGGACAATGTTCTTTCCATATAATTCTAGTGTTACAGTTGACTTAAGTCTTAAGGGGAGGTTTATAGTTTGTTCCATGGATCTCCATCAAGCTTAAAATTACACCCCCTTGAGCCCCTTTCACGATAAATTTGTACATTTTTCGGTAAAAAATGTGCCGGCCGAAGGCCGGTTCCTCTTAAATTACAGGCTTGCTATCGCTCGCCAGGAAAAAAATCGACACCTAAGTGGCACGAAAGATCTTAAGATTGACAGAAATGGGGCGAAAGTTATTAACATCGCCAAACTAATGAGGCGAATGTCTTAAAATCTCAAAACTAATTGGGTTAAACATGAGGGAGAAGAAGGTTCGGCAAAAAATCCCTTACGTGAAAATTTTCCCTTAATCATATCCTCTTTAGACATTTTCCTCTACCAACAAAACCAGCGTTGCCAATTTAGCTACTTCCCCGCTAGATCAAGAGTTATATTCTTCGATTTAGCGGCAAGTTCACATCTAGCGACATGAATAGTAGCAGCATTTTGGAGATTTGAGCCATTTAGAGAGGTATTCTACAGATTGCGGCATTATTCAAGCAATTTAGTTTTTCAGAACGCCCCAGCCAGCAATCCCTCAACGACAAACGTAATGAAGCCATAGAACTCTTAAATTCTGATCTAAATACCATCTCCAATTGGGGCAGAGAAAACTCTGTTACCTTTAATGCTTCCAAAACCCAATTTCTCCATCTATCTACCCGTAAGGAACTCCCAGCGGACTATCCCTTATTCTTCAACAATACATAAATCAATCCTTCATCTTCTCTCAATATTCTTGGTGTCTCTCTCTCTTCTGCTCTCAGTTGGAAGGACCATATTACCAGTCTTGCTAAGGCAGCCTCCCAGAAGCTGGGTGTGCTCTACCGCCTTAGGGGGTTCTTTTCCCCTGCACAGCTTCTTGCTCTGTACAGGGGCATAGTGCGTCCTTGTATTGAGTATTGTTCACATGTGTGGGGAGGTTCCTCTCACACCGCTCTCCTAGACAAAGTTGAAAGGAAGGCCTTTCGTATCATTAACTCCCGTCCACTCACCAACTCTGTGCAATCTCTCTCTCTCTGCCGCAATGTTGCATCTCTCTCGCTATTCTATCGCTACTATAATAATCAGTGTTCCTCAGAGCTTTCCCAGTGTATACCACCTCCTTTACGTAGGGCACGTGGTACCCGTCTTGCAACTCAATCCCACCCCTACTCTGTGCAACTCTCCAACCCAAGAGTGAAACGTAACTCTCAAACTTTCTTCTACTCAACAGCTGAGCTCTGGAACTCTCTCTCAGAATCAGTCTTTCCCTCTTCCTATGACTTAAATTGCTTCAAACTCTGTGTGTCCAGGCATTTTGGCTCGAACGTCCCTTGATTTTGGTCCTGTCACTCTTTCAACTATGGGGGAGGCACTCGCTATAGGCAGTTCTGCCTTTTGCCTCCCTCAAGCACATAGAACAAAACAAAACAAAATCGGCATATATTGAGTATCTAACGGCCATCTTGCTACTTTTGAGAAGGCATATACCGGTATATAGTCTTCTGAGTTGGTAACCCTGCACACCACCAATATCATTGATCCCTAGCTGTATATTATGCTCTTACTTATATATATTTTCTTGTTACGATATCCAAAATCTACGCTTAGTCTCTTTGCAGCAATAATTATTATGTTTTTTCTCACCCTTTGAGCACATATACCGTGTCTTTGAAAACAAAATAAAGTATTCCTTATGCTCCGTTATATTATTTGCTTTCTACATCATTCTCATAATGTTAGAGTAAACTATGATACCTGTGACTCCCAGGAAAAAATAAATTTATTCATCGTTTTAGTCAATCAGTATTCGTGTGAGCAGACTTGCCATTTAACTTTGTCTTTCGTCTACAGTTTCACAAATGTAAATTATTGAATTAATTTTGGTTGGTTTGCGCTTGAGAAAGTCCTCTCGTAAAAAAAAAAAAAAAAAAAGATAAATTCAAAAACAAATTCATTGGGGACCAAGTAAGCGCACACAATGCCAGTGCTATTGAGTATATGATTATAATTTAAAAATAATAAAATGCCACTCACATTATTATATACGAGTGACACATTATTGCATATGATAATGATACAGTAAAACATTAGAGGTAAAAAAAAAATAAAAAATAAAAAAACAAGGAAAAGTGGGGAATGGGCCTGAGTACATACATACATACATACATACATTGAGTATATATCACAAACACACGTGAGCCACTACATACATACATACATACAATACAAAATATATGCCAGTCTTTAGATATTCCCAATCTTATAACACCGAACATGTAGTACCCTTTAACCTGACCACTCCACACCCACCTGCGACGAAATTATCTGAAGCGTGACTAAAAGCAGCAGAGATGAAAAAAACAACATATATGAATAGGGTACAAACGTATTCCTGACCCACTGCTGTGAATCCGTAATTCAGATTTGCATTGATACGCCGATAAATTCCATCCACCATTAATATAAGCCACCTTCATTTGCTCATTTGTAAAGGTAATAATATAATAAAGCGCTGCAACTATCCCACCTCTTATATAAAATTACCAATTAAACTTCCTTTATAATGTGCCAATATAAAATCGTCTTGGATATATTAGGGCATTGATCTTTCTTGGCCGAACACAAAAAAGCCGCTTGCCTCCCTTCAACTCGGTGTTAAAAGACCCGGAAGTCTACTGTATATCGAGGCCAGGTCATGCAAAAAGAAGCAGCGATCCCATCTTTCCCAGAAGTGGAGGAATAACAGCAGCAGCGCCACTCGTCCTTAGGTGGCCAGAAACTAAACTAATTATGTATTTTACAGCGGTGGTCGCGGGTGTCAAACTTTGTTGCTTAAGGGGGTACTACTCGCTTTTTATGGACCCCTTTCTCCCTCTTGTTTAGCATAATAGTTCTGAGTTTTTAAGACGTTTGTTCCGTTAGTTTGGCGCTTTTGAGACCTTTCGCCTCATTTTGTTATCAATATTTAGATCTTTCGTGCCCTCAAGGTGTCGATTTTTTCCTGGCGAGCGATAGCGGACCTCTAATTTTAGAAGGAACCAGCCTTCGGGCGGGAAATTTTACGGTAAAATTTATCTTGAAAGGGGGTCTAGGGGGTGTTTTTCTAAGCTTGATGGAGGTCTAACGAGGAAACTCAAAAATAAATAAATTAATAAATATATAGCCCAACAACCAAGCACTACCCCCTTAAGGGATGGTTTTAATTAATTTTATAATTACTTATCTATTTAACTATTTAATTTATTCATATATTTATGTATTATAGTTTTATCCCTAGACCTTCACCATACTTAAACAAATACCCCCAAGACCCTTCTACGAGATTATATCAATGCATTTTTTCGGTAGAAGAATCCCCAGGCCGAATACTGATTGCTCCTAAAGTGCCGGCTCGCTACCTAAAGGACACCAAAGGTCTTAACATCGCCAAACTAATAGGGTGAATATCATAAAATGTAAAAACTATTAATGATAAATATACAGGAGGAGGGTTTCCAAATCCCCCCCCCCCATTCCCCAAACCCTTTGAATAGGATGTTAGTATACACATATTCTTGCAATTAACGCTAATGGTAAAAAATAAACTTAAAAGTGACTTTATAATACGGTCATAACTTTATCACAGTGATTTCATTGTCACCCACAGGCATAATTTTGGGACACGTCGGACAATTCAAATTATTTTATCATCACTAATGCCATTTTCCAGAATTAATTGCTAATATCTAGATATTTTGTTCAGTAATTTACACAATCTTGACTGCCGGTAAATAACTAATGCAGCAATAAGATATCGACACCTGGATGGGGATAAACGTCTTAAAACAGTTGGCTGAATGGGGCCAAATGGATACAAGCCAGAATAATATATAGCTGTATTGAAAATCTAATGCAATTACAAAAACGAAAATACATTTACAAAAAATAATTCACAGAGATACCACATAGACAAGGTAGTGGCTATAAAATTTATGCTGGCCGTATTCTCCATGAAGAAATCTCAGTCTGGTTCTTATGTGTGTTCGAAAGAAAACAGTTGCGTTCTTCAGGATCAACATGATTCCCTTAACAGGTGTGAGAGAGAGAGAGAGAGAGAGAGAGAGAGAGAGAGAGAGAGAGAGAGAGAGAGAGAGAGAGAGACCCGCACTCACTTTAAGGGGGGATGGTTCTCTTTTTGGCCGATTTTTGCATGTATTAATTATGTTTCTAGTTTCCTCCCTAGACCTCCATCAAATTAAAAACAAAACAAAAATCCATTAGATCCCCCTTCTAGATTAATTTGTAAATTTTTCGGAAGAAAAATTTCCCGGCCGAAGGCCGGTTCTTCCAACATTACAGGCTCACTATCGTTCGCCAGGGAAAAAAATAGACACCTAAATAGCACGAAAGGTCTAAATATTGACGACGAAATGGGGCGAAAGGTCTTAAAATCGACTAACTAATGGGGCAAACATCTAAACATCTGAAAACTAATGGGGCTAAACATGAGGGAGAAAGTAGTCCAGAAAACCGGCTCATCCCCCCTTAAACCAGCGGTTATACAATGCGAGGTTATTTCACTTGTATTTTTCTTTGCTCTCCCGTGCTGATTGCCCTAGGCAGTATTGCTGTAGGGCAGGCATTGAACGTTTCACCCGGGACGTTTTTTTTTAAACCCATACAATACCAGGGACGTTCTTTTTACCATAATCTGGCAACAATTAGACCATTTTATTCAGCTTAGGAAGGACCTCTAGCAATAATAACGCTTCAACTATCTCAATCAACCCTTTTAACTGCCACAGAGCCTTCCTAAGCTGCATAATATCGCCTAAATATAGCTAGAATAGAATATAACGCACGTCGCTGGTACTCAAAGGGTTAATGCTGTTTTTCTGGTGTTGGCGATCTCTATTGCCAAACCGGTAGCCTGGGGGGAGATTCGGTCATATATCTGGATGTATTTAACATCGGCGATAGTTTATTTTATGTTTATTTTATTTTATTTTACTTTTTTACCAGAACATACGGAAATGCTTAGGGTATTTCAATTCTTAATGATTAAATGGTCAGTTATTGTTATGGCCCAATTCGAAAAATCTGCACTTATTGTATACAGTTTAAGATACCAAAACAATATGTATTCATGTGTACAACTCTACGCCGTGAACAGCATCAGAAGGGTGAGAAGGGTCCCACGTCCTCCGTGGGCTTCTAGCTTCACTTATTGGGTGGACAGTTTCTGTACAAGTGTAACTACTGTGAACTGGTTCCACAGGCAAGAGATCATGGCTACGTGTGTCTGCTGGTGCCGGCTGGCTTGGGATACTGGCACCTCCAACAGCTTGCTACTGAAGATAATCGTTATCTTGCCCATACGACAGTTCACAGGGAAAACTTTAGTACTGCCATGTATGGTACTCCCTGGACATGGGTCTTGTGAAAAGCAAAACAAAAATATCCTAAAGCTGCAACGTCCCGGCGATGCTACAGTGGCATCATATCCTGATAGGGGGCGGTTAGGTGGTCCTTTCTCTTAACCAAGTGCAGTGCTCTTCGCTCGACTTCATCCAGCCTCCGAAGGTGTGTAGTTGCCCTGGACATCCATGGCAGGGCAGCATACTCTAAGCATGGTCTTATTTGGGCCTAAGAGGAATCTCGTTACCATGCCCAGTGTTGAGACAATTAAGTGTGATAACTGATGAACAATGTTCTTCAAGTGTTGGTCAAAGCATTGCCCTCGGTCCACAGCCACTTCCATATATATATATATATATATATATATATATATATATATATATATATGTATGTATATACCTCTTCTCTCTTCAGCTCTCCGTTTGTTGGTATACCGTCGCTTTACTACATTATCGCTGTAGATAAAGACAAAGATCTCATGCTAAATTCGGTGCTACTGCTACCATATATTGCTCAATCAATCCCAGTGCTAATTATACCACTGTCGTTATTTCAAACCACTATGTCGATAAACATAAGAGGGTGTGATACCCAGAGAGTGGGAAACGAGATATTATGGGAATGGCACCATATCGACCAGCTCTAGAATCCCATACGGCGCTTTTAAGGGAAGTAGTTGTTTTTTTCTGGACACACTTCTACCTCAATGTTTAGCCCCATTGGTGTTGAGGTTTTAAGACCTTCGCTCCAGTAGTTTGGCGATTTGAGGACCTGTTGTGTCAGTTAAATGTCGATTTTTCCTGGCTAACGATAGCGAGCCTGTATTTTAAGAGGAACCGGCCATTGGCTGGGAAATTTGTCTACCGAAATACAGTATGTAAACATGCATCTAGAATTTTGGGGTATTCCTTAAGCTTGATTGAGGTCTAGGGAGGAAACTAAGAATATATAATATAATAAATTAATATATAAATATATAAATAAATAAACAAATATGTAAACAAATATACAGTAATTCTCCCCTGTAGCTTAGAACCAAGCTATTTTCACCGTCCAGTGTTCGTGTTCCCCTTGATTAGCAGTGTATATAGGGGGCGTCTGTTAAGCTCAAATCTGACATCTAGACGGCGCTCGGGGAAGGTGTATCTCTTTAACCAGCTACTGTTTCTGTTTAAGTTTCTCTTTAAGATTATCCCAGGGGAATTAAGGGATAGGGAGGGAGCTAAATGGCTAGAGTAGCTTTAATCCTTTGGCTAATCTAGATACTTCCAATGTTAAATAGTGCCGTGTGTTAGTTGATAGCACATGGAAGAGTGTTTTCGTCCGACAGAAAGGGTTAATTAAGATTACAAGATGAGAGGACCTTATATAATGCTACTTAGGACATCTCAGACATTTTTCATTTCAAGGAAGACTGGGCTGAAGTGGCTGATCCATTATGAAAAAGTATATACATCCATGGGTAGTAGGGAATCACTATATATATATATATATATATATATATATATATATATATATATATATATATATTTTTTTTTTTTTTTACCGTTTTGGCTCCAAAAACCCATTAGTCCCTTTTAATATTGGCTCTACGAAAATCAAAACATTAGAGATATACAACAAGTTACACGCTTTCTTGTGTTTACATTTCACTCGAGTAATCCATAACATCCCCTGTACAGTACACTAAACAAATCCTACAGTTGCAAAAATCATTCATGACACCAGTACTGCACATTATTGGAAAAAGATATGTACAGTACATAGATTTATAGATTTACATAGATACACTGGCCACACAGATCTTACGATCCCTGCGAGGTGGCCAAGATATAATCCTAGTAGAGATAGCAACCCTAAGAGAAAGTGGAAGGAAAGGATAGCAAGGATGAAGGCTCTCTCCCTACCCTCCTTCCTCCGGCAATTTGGCGTACAAGAAAACAGTTAGAAGTGAATAACCCTGCATGGCTTGGAAATCGCCTGAAGAAAGGTATAGTATAGTTAGACATGGACAGGAAAATGCATGCATACCTTCACTTTTTTTCTGCTCTCTTTAACTTAAAACGTGTTTATTTCTGTCAGGTTCTCTTGTGTGTGATCAGCTTCTACTGCAGATCAACTTCTCTGTGATATGAGAGAGGGAGAGAGAGGGATATATATATATATATATATATATATATATATATATATATATATATGGAGAGAGAGAGAGAGAGAGACCAATAATCCGAGAGATGCCTTACATTACAACAGGTCCGGGTCGCCCCATAATTCACCCTTTAAGAGGCTTTTGTCTACGTTTACGTCCCTAGGAAACCGTAGGGCACCTCCCAGATCTGACTCCAGCTTACCGGGTCCTGGTGGGTTGACTGTCGTTATGGTCGTGATATTATGGTTCTCTCCTGACGGGGGAGGACGAGGTAAAAAGAAAACATGGAAGTCGACTGAGAATATATAAAGAAACCATGGAAGTCGACTGAGAATGTAAACCCTTCCTCCTTTCTCTCCCTCTCCAACTAGTTTATGTGTCACCTATACTTTTTGTCCCTCTCCTACTATAGTCTGTTCATTATCCGTAGGCTAATAATCTTAACTACTAACCTGTATAACACAAAGGAGACTAGAGTAATAAAGCTAATATTTTCAACAATTAGGGAAGCGTCAAGCAAGGAATAGGTGGGGGATTTTACAGTCCTTAATTTGTGTCCAGCCCATTTTGAGTTACAGAGGATAGAACTCAGACATATCGATTTCCATTAAATATAGAAACTTAGGAACATAACTGAAATGCCTGGTTACCTCATTAAGCAAAACTATAACAATAATTGCAACCTAAATATTAGCCAAATCGAGATTACTAAATAGAATTGCCATGTGTTAAAATATAGCCTACAATTTGTGCAGCAGACACCACACACACACTATAGATAGCAAAACAAATAATGAGAACACAAGCCGCGCTTGTACACAGTTTTTTTAGTGGCTAAAATACCATAGATTGCTGAAACTGGCACAACAAGTTTCTGGCTGATAATATAATATATACACTTACCTTGCTGCTTGTCAGCGTTCTTGGATCTAACCACCCTGGAATTGTATTTTAATCTTCTCTAGTCGATTCTTGACGACCATCCGCTGAACCAGAATTAAATATACGAGCTCAAGTACACTTTTATGAGCCCTCGTGAAACTTTTAAGTGAACTTCAAGTGTCCACTGAGCTGCATTTGCTTTCAAGCCTTGGCACGTTCCCGCTTTAATCCATGGTAGAGGGTCACTTAAATACTCAAAATTCCGAATCAAGTGGGCCAGCAAAGTTCGTTAGTTATATTTTTCGATCTTTATCAACCATTTTAGTATATCATAACGTACTCATTCAAATTATCCTGGTTATTATAAGACAATTTAATTAGCATTCAAAGGATAAATTGGGATTTTTTACCATTTTGAAACACATAGGTCATTCGAGTTTTAATAAAATCGACTAATAATAGCCAGAATAAAGGAACCATTATCGTTTCAAGATTGTCGGGAGGTATCAGATATCAGATCTCATCTTTGATTGGAATTTTGTTGGGTAACTAGCGGAGTCCTTTTCATTTATTTATTTATTTATTTATTTTGTTGTTATTTTCTTACCTGTATCACTCGTTTTGTTTGGATATTATAAGACATTTTGCTCAGTTAGTTTAGTGATTATTTGATGTTTAACCCCATTCTGGTGTCGATTTGTTTTCGGCTAGTGATAGCGAGCCTGCAATGTAAGAGAAACCGACCTTTGGCCAAAACATAATATATATGTTGATACAATGTTTTGTTTAAATGTGTGAAAGGGGTCTGCAGAGATTTTTTAAAGTCGGGGGGTCAAACGAAAACAAAAAACACGTACCCCAAAAATGGCAAAAGTAATTAAAAAAATCAATAGTAATACCCTTTATAAGATACGATGACGCATTTCTTATCCGTTTTATTCAGTTTAAGAAGGGTATACAGAAGTCAGGGGCTTGATTGAGCTAGTCTTTACCCCTAAAAATCCAACAGGTCCTTCCTAAGTTGTATATCATTGTCTAATGTTAACCAGAATCTTCAGAGGGTTAAGCAAAATATCATGTTAACCACCCCAAGTCGTCCTATGAGGTAGTGTTGAGGGGCCTCTCTGACCGGACGCTAGATATAAAGCTATCTGATCAACTCACTGCATAGTAGTTATATGCAATACAACACTTTTCAAATCATAACTAACACAAACTAATCCCATCTATCTGTCTATCTATCTATCTATATACTCAGGAACATACCCCATTGTTTGTTATTTTATTTTATTCATGTATTGTTTTCTGTTTTTATTTTTTTTTAGCTGGAGTTGGCCGACTCGAGAAAGAGCTTAATCCACTAAATCAAAGGTCTTTATATTAACAAAGAAATGAGGCTAAAAGTCTTAAAATCGCCAAACTAATGGGCCGAACATCTTAAAATCTTAAAACTAATAGGGTTAAACATTAGGAAGGAAGGTGGCCAGAAAAACAACCAGTCCCCCTTAACCTAACAATGGACGATGGTGGATTAGGTATGCTGCTTACTGAATATTAGGCAGCATTATTTTTGCCGTAGCAAGATTTTTAAAACAAAACTTAAATGTCTTAACCCTTTCGCGCACAAGGACGCATTTTACACCCTATCTGGGATACTTAAAAACCTTGGTATTCATCAGGGATGTTTGCAAACCTTTATTTGAGTTAGTTCAACCTCTGCAGTTGTCTTTGAGCGAGGTGTGGACAAAACAATAATTTTGGAGATGTAATTATGTGATTACGAGAATTCTGTTTCTGAAGACTATAAATTCTTAGAGAATATTCGGTGAGGTCGCTGTAAAGGAGGCAATAGGGGCCACCCAGAGTGAGGCCTTAGGCCTCACACCTTGGATTAATCAGAAAAATGTGTCTAGCAGTCATTACATCATGAACATTATCGGAGAGGACATTGCAAACGTGTGCCGCTAGCATAAATAAGTTGCATTAAGGAACCGACCAATTTGATAAGACAGATCTATCTATTGCCTGACGCCGTGATCCCCGAAGGGGTGGCCACGAACGAACCACCCCCATGCACCTCTGTCCCCAGTCAGTCGACGCCCCTCCCCCCAACCAGCACCGCCTTCATTCATGTAGTTCCTCACTCCATCCTTCCACCTCATATTCGGTCTACCTCTCCCCCTCTGTCCCTCCACCTCGCTCTCGTACACCCTCTTAGTCATTCTCTCGCTTTCCATACGTTCCATATGGCCGAACCATCTCAAGTTGTTCCTTTTCACACTTTCCAGCACATCTACCTCCACACCACACCTCCTTCTTACTTCCTCATTAGTCTGTCTATCCCTCCATGTAATTCCGCACGCACTCCTTAAGTAATTCATTTCCACTGCTCTCACTCTTGGTCTGAGTCTCTCAACCAACGTCCATGCTTCGCTTCCGTAAGTCAGTGTCGGGATTACCACACTGTCATGCAAGGACTTCTTCACTTCCATACTGACCACCCTATTTCTTGTTACTGCTTTTAGCGTTCCTACAACCCTCTTCCCCTGTTGTACCCTCTCCCGCACCTCTTCATCCATAGTCCCATCTTTACTCAACACACTGCCCAGATACTTAAAAGAGTTGACGATCTCCATAGCCTGACCGTTCAGCTTCACCTCACACTCTGTGACTTCACCCCTTTCGAAGACCATAACCTTGCTCTTCCCCGTATTTACCTTCAAATTCCGTTTTTCGCACACTGTTCCAAACTCATTTACCAGACCCTGCAATTCCCATTCATTATCACTCATCAGAACTGTATCATCCGCAAACAGCAGTATAGGTAGCTTCCACTCAATTCCCTCCCTTTTCAGCGATACACCAACATCCACTGCTCTTGATAGTATTTCTTTCATAACTCCATCCATATATACAGTAAACAACCACGGGGACATCACACACCCCTGTTTCAAACCAACATTCAGGTCAAAGAACTCGCTCTGCTCACTCTCCACACGTACTGCCGCCTTTGCACCCTCATACATGCTCTTCACTGCTTTCAGCAACTTGCCCTCTACTCCGTATATTCTAAGTACTTTCCACAAACCTTCTCTATCCACTCTGTCATATGCCTTCTCCAAGTCCATAAAGGCAACATACACCTTTTGTTTCTTCTCCAGATACTTCTCCACAACACAATTCAGGGTAAAAATCTGATCTACACATCCTCTTCCCTTCCTAAAGCCTCCCTGCTCGTCGCCTATCCATTTCTCCGTTCTCACTCTCACTCTCTCAATCACTACCCTACTGTATACCTTCCCTACTACGCTTAGAAGACATATTCCTCGGTGGTTACCACATACTCCTCTTTCCCCTTTGCCCTTATATAGGGGGACTATTATGCCAGTCTTCCAATCATCGGGTGCACTCCCCTTCTCCCATGCTAGTTTGCACATTTTCCATACCCATTCTATCACTATCTCACCACCATACCTCAACATTTCCCCACACACTCCATCTGTTCCTGGTGCTTTCCCCAACTTCACTCTTTTCATGGCTTCCCACACTTCTGACCTCCTGATCCCCACCTCCTCCTCCACTACTTCTCTTCTTCTCCCTCCCATACCATATCCAGCTATGTTTGCTGGCTCTTCATTCCTTTCATTTAGCAACTCACTGAAGTACTCCCTCCATCTTTCGACTCTCTCGTGCTTCTCGGCTAGCATTCTCCCATTCTTATCTTTCACACCCTTACTGTTTCCCTTGCTACCTTCCCTAACTTTCTTGACTTCTTTCCAAAACAGTTTCTTACTCTCCCTCCATTTTACACTCAGATTCCTTCCAAATTCCTCATCTACTCTTCTCTTACTTTCCTTCACTACTCTCTTCACCACCCTCTTACTCTCCACGTACCTCGCTCGTTTCTGTCTCTCGGAATCTTCATTCCCTCTACTACCCAACCACTCTCTATATGCTTTCTTCTTTTCTTCCACAGCTATTCTTACCTCTTCTGTCCACCATGCTGTACCTTTCACTCCCCTCCCTCTTCTCCTCACTCCACACACCTCCTCACATGCTGCACAGATCTCATCCTTAAACACCTTGCTCATCTCCTCCACTTCCTCCATAACTTCCAGGTCGAACCCACCTAGTCGTCTTTCCACTGCTCTCCTGTACTCCTCCCTGACTTCCTCCTCCTGCAACCTCTCCACCCTCCTCACCATTCCACCCTCCTCTCGCCTCCCTCCCGCTCTCCTCACCCACTTCTTTTGTATCCTAACCTTAGCTACCACTACATAATGATCAGACAGACCCCCTTCAATACCCCTATACACCCTAGCATCCATCACAGATTTCTTCATTCGTTCATCCACACATACAGATCAATCTTATGAATAACTTGCAGAGTTTTCGTTTATTCTGTCTGGTCAGGTGACATACAAAATTGATTAGTATAGCTTACATTAGATACGTTATATTTTCCATTGGTAATTATTGAATAAGGAGGGTAGCCAATTGTAAAAAATATGATATTTGATTAGAAGCGTATACAGTATATATACATATATACAGTATATGTATATATATTTGTTTTTTCTTTCGAAGATTTGCGTGTGTATTTTATGTTGTCATGTGTGTGTACAGTTAATATCGGCTGTTCTTCACTCTGGTTTGTATTACATGTTTCCAAGGAACTGGATCTCCAGAATCATTTCGTTTCATTGTTGCAAGGGTATAATTTCCGTAGCCCGGTCAGATGTTCTCAATTTCTTTCGCTTGGTGTGACAATCCCAATTTCATCCTGCGGGCTTCTTGCTGGGTGACTATTAAGGGGGGTATGGATTGTTATTCAGGCCCTCCGTCTCCCTCATGATTAACCCCATTAGTTTTTAGATTGTAAGACGTTTGCCCCAATAGCGTGGCGTTTTTAAAACCTTATGCCCCATACATTTGTCAGTATTAAGACCTTTCGTGCGATTTAGGTGTATTTTGTTTCATAGGGAGCGGGAACGAGCTTGTAATTTAGTAGGGGTATTTTCGTACCGACAAAAGTATAAATATATCTCAAAGGGGGGTTTTCGGTATATTTTCTTTGAAGTTTGATACAGTCTAGGGAACAAACTAAACAAAATATATAATAATAGAAAATATAGATAAAATACTGAAATCACCCCCCTTAAGGTAACTTACGCCAAACAAAAATGTCCAAATACGTAGATACCTTTCTAAAGCAAGGACATTAAAGCTGCCTTAGTCAATCAATTGAGTTCGACGAAGAAATATGTGCATAGCTCCTGACAGATGCATTGGTTCAACTATATAATACAAAGGAAGACAAGCAACAACACACCTAATGATCCTCACTAGGCTACTTGTCAATACAAGAACCACATTAAATACAGTGCCGCAACAATCAACTGATGGGTTTCAGCTCCAGACAAACTGTGAACCAGAAATTAAAATGACAGCACTATGAACGATATTGATCACGCTACTCGGGCACAAACGCAGTCAGTCGGAGATTCATAAGCACAATTTACATGCCTGGACTATGGTACTCTACAACATAGCTAGGCAACTAATTCCGTAAATTGACTACTCTTTTGAAAAATAGATACTTCGCTTCGTGTGAATGAAACCCCTTTCCGACAATTGTGACTTTTGAACATCATATACCAACATTTACTTTCAGATAATTATCTACCACTGGTTCATTGGTTCTCAGGTTGGAATGTAACTCACTAAATAAAGCAGTATAAACATAATCGTCCATGTCCCCTTATTAGAATACACCTGACAAACATCACTCAGGTAACAATCAGTACCCAAGCTATAATCAGAGTTTAAAACAGGCAATCATTGTCAGTTCCTTTGGAGCAAAAAGTCTACACGTGTATGAGAGGGAGCGATTAACATATAAATGAAATGTGCTCGTACCTGTGGGAAACGTTTGGATGTTAAACGGTTAAGGGGGGGTCACCGGCTATTTTGATCTTTCTCTCCTTTTCTCTCTTTCCCTGGCTTGTATCCATTCAGCCCCATTCAGCCAACTGTTTTAAGACGTTTATCCCCATCCAGGTGTCGATTTTTGTCCTGGTGAGTGATAGCGAGCCATCATTGAATGGAGAAATCCGGCTTCGCCGGAGACATTTTTCTATCGAAAAATGTACAAATTTAGCTTGCTGTCAAAACAAAAATATATATACAGTATGCTGGCTCGCTACCGCTCGCCAGGAAAATATTGACACCTGGATGGGGGTAAACGTCTTAAAACAGGGGGTTGAGTGGGGCCGAATGGATTACAAACCAAAGAGAAAGGGAGAGAAAGAGAAAACAAAAAGCGAGGTGGGCTCCCTTAGAAACATTCGTACCCCGCTGGTAAATTCCTTCCGCTGTGTTTGTGAGTGGCACCTAAGACCGACCTCTGGACCTCGCTCTGGGTGCTTATTTATTGCATCTGGTTGGTACAGTCGGATGCCATAGTTTCTAGCCCACTCATAAGAATTCGTAGACCCCATTTGTTTTTCTCTATGCAATTATAACTATCTGGAATGATTTTTGGATGGAACTTGCTTGTCAATTAATAGCATGTATAGGTTTGTATGTGATTTACATAAGATTAGATTAATAAATTCGTTTCCAGAGATATACTTCCATAATTAGAAATAGGTGAGATCCACAAATTTGTATGAGTGGTCTAGAGACTATAGTGTCCGAGTGTACATTTCATGCATACGGTGTCAGTAAAACTGAGGGGCAATTCTTAAAGATAACTCAAATAAGTAAACATAGTACGGCTGGACTTGCATATGTGTTGATATTGAAAATGAGTCAAATGAATATATCCGGGGTAACTGTCCTATCCGGGTGTGTAAGAAATTTGCATATCAACTTGCTTGACCCAGAAGCCCTTCATTAAACAGGGACCGGACAGAAGGCGATATCTTACACATTTGTACATGCGTTATGACTATTGTAGAAGATTTGTTTGAAAGTCGTAACCAATATGAGGGGAATATGTTCATTGAAGAATTGTGTTCATACTTCCATTACACCTATTGTTGTGTTCTTGTTTGCGGGATTTGGGTGGACTATTGAATGACTGGCTATTGCTGGATTGTATAATGAAAAATGCTTGATTTGTTGTTATTAATATGAAATGCAGGGCAACAGAGGTAAAAAGACACAACACAAATATGGCACGAGAAATGTGACGTTATAAATAATGGCATGAGAAGCTTTAGCTGGATATATTAAACGTCCAATAATCATGCATATTATGTGTCTTAGTCTTTTAAATGCTCTTTCGTTAAAAAGTTCCCCTCTCGCTGTTCTCCAAGATATCTGTATTGTGACCTCCCGCGAGTTCTGAATGAGAACATACTCCATTGTTTTCAAACACTGGAGAATGTACAGATGCCCTCATAAGTTATGTTCCTCTCTGTGATATTATGCATGAAATATAATGCGGATGATTAGATTACGAGTATGGTTTCTTATGTGGTGGTTAACTCATCTGAATAGTCAATTGATAATCACAGAAACCACACTCGCATTCATACTATTTTAACTTCATACATAAGATCACGACGAGGAACAGAACTTATGTGGGCAACTGTACATGTGATCGTTTTATCGCAGGTGTGTGTACGTTCTCTTCATAACGGCGGCAATATCGTTCAGAAATTGTAACAAGTGTCCCCTACCCCCCACCCAAGGTTAAGGGGAGATCTCCACTCGAGGGATTTTTTTCTTGACCCCTTTCTCCATAATGTTTAGCCCCATTGCTTTTGATATTATAAAACGTTCACCCCATTAGTTTAGCGATTTTAAGAACTTTCACCCCATATTAAGACCTTTCGTGCCAGGCAGGTGTCGATTTTATCCTGGCGAGCGATAGCGAGCCTGTAATTTAAGAGGAGCCGGCCTTTGGCCGGGAAATTTGTCTACCGAAAAATTCACAAACTTATCTTGAAAGGGGGTCAATGGGGTGACATTTTTAGGTTGCTGGAGGAGTAAGAAACAAACTAAAAACCTCCCCTTAAAAGAGTGATACAGACCCAAAGGCAATGGTAATCCGTGTGTCAAACGAAACGAAGTCCCTTCAGTCTAGTCACTCTGGTGTATATAATTGTAGATGTTAAGTTAAAATTATAGTTCACAGTTCTTGTTATGGTTATGTCTTTGGAAGAGATAAAATAAATAAAACAATACAATTCAATGTAAATTCTGCTGTATTCCTTTTCATATTCGGTCCAGTCCTAAAACCGAATTAAAACCGGTTTTACCCCCTGATAGTAATCTACTGTATATACATAGTAAATTGGCCGTCCCATAACACAGTGTGACAAATACCATAATCCTCCCATCGTGTTGTTGTCTCCCTGGTCTATGTTATATAACTGAAACTGGACTCTGATGTTCCTGTGACTATATATGGTGGAGATGGGGTATTAAGTCTCCAGTGGCGCTTTTGTCCACGTCAACTTTCGACCGCAATGTCTTGTCGTTGGTGATAATTAACTTTGTACCTCAGCTATTTACCATGCACGACACTTAGGTATGGAAATGGACGAGTGGTGGGTGAAGAGAGAGAGAGAGAGAGAGAGAGAGAGAGAGAGAGAGAGAGAGAGAGAGAGAGAGAGAGAGAGAGAGAGAGAGAGAGAGAGAGAGAGAGAGAGAGAGAGAGAGAGAGAGAGAGAGAGAGAGAGAGAGAGAGAGAGAGAGAGAGAGAGAGCCCTCCAACTATACGAAAGAATATATCGAGAGAGCCGAACAAATTACCTTGATGTAGGAGATTCGTTCGTGGCCACCGCCCCGGGGATCAAGGTGTCTGTTAAGGGGAGGTTTTTAGTTCGTTTCCTACTCCCTCCAGCAATCTTAAAAATGTCACCCCCTTG
>JBAKBP010024213.1:0-35594 GCA_037953745.1 Lithodes maja
CTGGTAAATGAGTTTGGAACAGTGTGCGAAAAACGGAATTTGAAGGTAAATACGGGGAAGAGCAAGGTTATGGTCTTCGAAAGGGGTGAAGTCACAGAGTGTGAGGTGAAGCTGAACGGTCAGGCTATGGAGATCGTCAACTCTTTTAAGTATCTGGGCAGTGTGTTGAGTAAAGATGGGACTATGGATGAAGAGGTGCGGGAGAGGGTACAACAGGGGAAGAGGGTTGTAGGAACGCTAAAAGCAGTAACAAGAAATAGGGTGGTCAGTATGGAAGTGAAGAAGTCCTTGCATGACAGTGTGGTAATCCCGACACTGACTTACGGAAGCGAAGCATGGACGTTGGTTGAGAGACTCAGACCAAGAGTGAGAGCAGTGGAAATGAATTACTTAAGGAGTGCGTGCGGAGTTACATGGAGGGATAGACAGACTAATGAGGAAGTAAGAAGGAGGTGTGCTGTGGAGGTAGAATGTGCTGGAAAGTGTGAAAAGGAACAACTTGAGATGGTTCGGCCATATGGAACGTATGGAAAGCGAGAGAATGACTAAGAGGGTGTACGAGAGCGAGGTGGAGGGACAGAGGGGGAGAGGTAGACCGAATATGAGGTGGAAGGATGGAGTGAGGAACTACATGAACGAAGGCGGTGCTGGTTGGGGGGAGGGGCGTCGACTGACTGGGGACAGAGGTGCATGGGGGCGGTTCGTTCGTGGCCACCCCTTCGGGGATCACGGTGTCAGGCAGTAGATAGATAGATGGGCCCGTGCTCAGAAGCTACTCTGACCATCATCCTCTGCAGTTTCTTAATAGGCTCAGGGACAGGAACCAGAGACTTACTCGCTGGAGTATGATGTTGCAAGAATATCATCTCGATGTTAAGCACATCCGTGGTGTTGATAATGTCCTGGCAGACTGTTTGTCCCGTGAGTCCTCTGAGGAATGATAAGAGAGCACGAGGCTATTTAGTTAGTAAGTCATTATTTACTCATGTTAAAAAAATCTATAAAATGTAAAAATACAAAAGACTGTCAATGTACATATTTTGAAGTTGTAAACTAATGATGAAAGTTTTGTTTCAAAGCTTCAAAACTCCCCCCCCCCCGTGTGAGGGTGTCACAATGACTAGGGTCTTTTAGGAGTAGATAGACTTTATTGGCGCCAGACTTCCTGAGAGCAGCTGTGCCAAGTCTATTAGAAAGACCTGGCATTGTGAGTTTCCCTCCAATACCTTTCCAATTGGGCATGACTAGTTTTGCCGTGCCTCTAAGCATTTTTGTCTCAATAAACATTTGTGTAGAATGAGCCAACAGAGTGTTACTAGTTTCGTCTAACCTGTTGCTTGGTAGTGGTAGCGCTGTATTTTTGCTGCTAGGCGTGGCTGGTCAAGCGAGGAAGGGGAGGACGGAATGTTGCTCTCGCTGGGGGGAGGTGGAGGTAGTGTTGCTAAAGTAACACGAGTTTAAGTAATTGTGTGACCATTGCAAGTTCATTTGTGTTACAATATAAAGGTGTACTTTATTTTATCAACCACACTGTTTTAGTTAATCTCTTAACACAGGAATACTTTAGTACAAGTTATTCTTGTGAAGTGTCTTAGTCTTATCATATCGTGTGGTGAGATATTGCAACCCCCTTAGTTTGAGCCTGGCTCCCGCCAGCTTTGCCAGGGCCAGGCCTCACCATTCTCTCGTGGGCGGCCAGACAGTATATGTGGTGGTAACTCTCTCTTGTGGCACCCCAGTCGACCCCTGTTTCATTTTCCTTGCTTGCATAATAGTAACGTATCGTAATTAACAGAGAATCCTAGACATTAATTAATTTCTTTTAATTATCTTTTTCCTCTGATCAGCATTTATTTTCTTTCCCTTTGTTTTATAATTATATTCATAACCTCAGGTGGCTACTTCAGGATTCGTGATAGGGAAGAGCTGGGAGGTTTGCCCGGGGTCCTTACTAATAAGCACTGTTAATCCCATAGACAGTCCACACACACACACATCCATAACCCCTACATATTTATCCCAGTGTCCGTGCTTAGGACCCGGTAGCAGCCTTTATGGTTCTGCCCCAGCCATTGTTTGTTCCCTATCTCGGGTTTCGAACTGAGGCAACGGAGTGTTTAATATTAATTAGGAATCCAGCTTCAGTTTGGACCCCCCCCCCCCCCCCCCCCCCATAGTTAAGTGAGTGTGGGAGGTGGACTCTAAGAGTTCATTGTTTGGGCGGTAACTCACTGGGGGGCCCAGGTTGAAGCAGGATATATTGGTGTGATATTAGAGGTGGTCAGGGCAACCTGCTTCGACTAATATCACCCCGAGGTTAGTAGTCATATTAGGACACTGCCTTGTATTGTTAGTTCATTATATGTATGCAATATTATTATGTGCAACTCTCTTGGGTTGATAGTGGATTACCGTTGGCTGGTTTGCGCGCGGTAGTACTGTCGAGGGCGCGCATAGCCTGTTATGCTCGAAGTACACCTGCACTCTTTCTTTTTCGTTGATGTCTGCTGGTAGCTTATGTATTTAACTGTTTTGATTATCCAACCCAGCATTGCTAATCCCGGTGTTGGTTTCGAGTTCTCGTAGCTAGTAAGTGTTACGGCTGGATCGGCAATACATATTCGGGATTCTTGATCGTAGGACAGAAATGGTTTATGTGACAACGACACGCTCGATTCCAGTCCCAAATACTATATGCTCCAGACAACAAAAGCACCAACGCCTTACAGAGTTATCGTCTATGGTAACGAGGTACCTTAACTCGGCGAAAGTGTACAACAGGGGTAGGCTATGAGGCTAAACTCCCTCAGACATTTATAGGTTACGCTATTACTAAAGAAATGCAATACTCAAGAAACTACGTTAATATTAAGCCTCTAATAATGTAGAATAGAAGCAGGCTAAAGGTATGACAGTGAAATGCTAAATGACAAATGTACACGCCTACTTGAAAGCGCGTGCACTAGAATAACTGTCCCCTACTAACATGCACTAGCATGTAGCATACAAGATGTTCATGATCCAGTAGATGCCTAATAATACACATGGAAGGAACATAAATAGTAGTCACTTATTATAAGAATGAATCTATACTTGGAATAACTAAAAGGTTGCAGGCAACAGTACTGCGCCGGTAGCCTACTACCGCATAGGCTACTTCGCTTCTCTCACTCTGTCTCCCCTCTGAGTCCGTATGCGCCCTACGCAACAGAACTCCGGACACAGCAGCAAAACGACAGTGCAGTTAATTGATACATGAAAGTATTAATAGTGTTGTCTTGTGTGTGAGTAATGTGTATTGTAAAGTGTTACATACATAAACTTAAAGAGAGCTGCAATGCATAGTAAAATAAAGATATCACCCACTCATCATCCCCATGTGTTCTAGCTAGCAGGCCAAGTCACAGGAACAACGAGTCCCAGCACCGAAAGCGAGAACCCAGGAAAAGACTGTAGAGAACACAAGGACAGATAAATTACGTTACTCTACTATACCGGCACTACGAGCGAGCTGTAGTCTCTGGTACTGCACTCGCTCCTGGCTCGGTAGGCAAATCAAGGCTAAGTCCTCGCCCCTCTACAGACAACTCCTGGGCATGGTCGGGCTCTTACACATGGCACTAGTCTAGTCACAAATTGGATGATGAGCTGGGCATATAACTCGTGAACATGTAGAACGTTCACCAACTATCCTCATCAAGAAGATCGCTGTTCACATTAACCCCTTAAATCTAATACATGTAAATATATGCTTGTCCTAAGAGTAATACGAGAGGTGAGTGCTGAAACTCCTTTAGGACCTCAAGGGAAGGGTATGCATTTAAATAGAGAGAAGAATGAAATGAGAGTAATGTCGTCAGAGAGAAAGAGTGCAACCGTGAGAAATTGGGAGAGAGGGCAAGGGATGTTAGAATCTCAAAGGTTCTAGGCAACCTGATCATGGAACACACAGCGAGCCTCCATGCAATGTGCAGTACGACAACATGGGCAACCCAGGCAGCATAGGCAGGCGGCAATGGACTACCAACCCTGTCGCACCTAGCTATAAGCGCAGGGCTGCCAACCGGTCCATACGTCTGGCAACCACCCCCCCGGCAGCGCGGCGCATTGCTACCCTCTCGCTCTGAAGTCTAACTCACTCTCTCTCTCTGAATTCCTATTGTCTTATCTATCAACTTCTCTATTGATACTACATATTAAATGGAAGGTCTCGACATGGCTTAAAACAAAACCCACCACTGGTTAGCACATGACGAGACCTTTGCAGAGATACAAAGAACATAGTTATACGTTGTCACACTCAATATAAGCAGCCAGCACGGCACAGCGGCACAGCGGCACCGCGGCACCGCACCGCGGCGGCACAGTGGAGTACCAAGGAGTACAATCAGGTTAAGTTGCCACGCACTGGGTGCGTCACAGCCCCCCCAAGATTTTAGATAATCGACCTTAGAAGCATTATCAAAATCTGACAGGCAACCAACCGACCTGCTACCCTTAGCTGCCACCAATTGCAAAAGGTGCACAACAACTGAAGTGTGAATTATACATAAAACACAATATCGCATGCATCATGCTACAACTATAAAGACTTACAAAACTAAAAAAAAATTTCTCGTTTATTTTATTGTTTTATAATCTTTTTGGACGGCGTTATGATAGCCTAATTTTACTCCTGCTCAACCCACACACCGTGCACGACTATCCTGGATCATCAACCCTTGATAGACAATCTGCTATCACGTTCTCACTCCCGGCAATATGCTGAATGTTGAGATTATACTCTTGGAGCACTAGGGACCACCTGGTCAACCGCATATTCCGATTGTGAAACTGATTTAGGAATTTCAAGGGATGATGGTCCGTATAAATCGTCACTACCGGGCCGTAGGCTGGAACATAAACTTCGAAATGTTTGAGCGACAAAACGATAGCAAGAAGCTCCTTCTCTATAGTCGAGTAATTCCTTTGTGCCGAATTAAACTTGCGAGAAAAGAAGCTCACTGGGTGTTCCAAGCCCTCGGAATCAGTCTGCAGTAACACTGCCCCGGCACCCACACCGCTGGCATCAGTCGCCAGCTGAAAACTCCTGGAGAAGTCTGGGGCTCTCAAAATCGGATGTGTACACAGCAGGTGCTTGACTAGGTCGAAAGCCCTCTGACACTCCGCAGCCCAACAGAACTTCACTGACTTCGACAGTAGATCAGTTAACGGTGCTAAGACAGTAGAGTATCCCCGGATGAAGCGCCTATAATAGCCTATCATACCTAGGAACCGCATGACCTGGCGCTTAGTGGTGGGCCTGGGAAACATATTGATAGCCTGTATCTTGCTCAGGGGGGGGCACACCCGGCCTAACCCGACCACGAAGCCAAGATACTGCACAGTAGCCTTTACAAACTCGCACTTCCTCAGGTTCACCACCAGCCCAGCATCGTGCAACTTCCCAAACAGGGTCTCTAAGTGCCTTAGGTGATTTTCAAAATTGTCATCATACACTATCACGTCATCAAGGTAGACCGTGCAGTTAGGGATTTCGTCACAAATATCGTTCATCAGGTTCTGAAACGTGGCAGGTGCGTTCTTAAGCCCATAAGGCATTACGTTACATTGGTAGGTCTTGCCATCTACCACAAAACCACAAACTTGCTTAGCTCGGTCCGACAGGGGTACTTGCCAGTAGCCTTTTACAAGATCAATTTTAGTAAGGTACTTTGCATTCCCTATCTTGTCCACGCTGTTGTCAACTCGAGGCAAAGGGTAAGGGTTGGTAGTGGTCAAGCCATTTAGCCTACGAAAATCTATGCAGAACCGCACCTTGCCGTCAGGTTTTGGCTGCAACGTGACGGGTGATGTCCACTTCACATAACCTTCAGTGATCATCCCTCTCTCAACCATGTACTTTAACTCCTCCCGTAAAGCTGGCAACTTTACCGGGGGCACACGGTAGGGCACTGACTTGAAGGGCACATTATCACCGACGTCCACGTCGTGCGTTACCTGAGTAGTGAGACCTGGGTGTTCGGCGAAAACAGAGGGGTATGACCTGAACAGGCCTAGGACAGCAGCACCCTGGTGCTCAGGCAGGTGACTTACAGCTTGCCTAGCCTCTTGTTCAGTATTCCCCGCCCACTGTTCCGCGGAAATGACACAGTCCCAGCTATCCTCCTCAGCAGCATGACTGTCCCCACCTCCTTCTCCACCCTGGCCGCTGCAGGCCAGCACAGGGACAGTGAGAGGCTCTGAGGGGCGTCTCACATACTCTTTCATGAGGTTAACATGACATAACTGATGTTTTTTTCTACGGTCAGGTGTTGTAACGAGATAATCAAGGTCGGACAGTTTCTTAGCCACCACATACGGCCCAATGAACTTGGCAGAAAGGGGGTGTCCAGGCAAAGGTAAAAGCAACATTACCTCCTGACCCACCGAAAACTCCCGAAGCTTCACCTTGGCGTCATACTGGTGCTTCATGACCGCCTGTGCATTAACCAAGTTATTACCTGCCGCTGCCATGCAACCTATAAGTCTCTCCCGGCTCTCAAGGATATATTTAAGTACAGACCCCGGCTTCTCTTCGCCCTCCCAGATCTCTTTCACCATACTTAAAGGTCCTCTCACATTATGGCCAAAGACTAGTTGATTTGGACTGAACCCCAGGCTCTCTCCTGGGACTTCACGTGCAGCGAACAGAACATACGGCAGACCCAAATCCCAATCAGTGTCATGTTCTGCACAGTAACAGCGTAGCATACTCTTCAGGGTCGAGTGCCACCGCTCCAAGACTCCCTGACTCTCGGGATGGTAGGCTGACGACACTACAGAACATATACCGTGCAACTGAAGGGTTTGCTTGAACAATTTGGATGTAAAATTGCTCCCCTGGTCTGACTGCACCTCACATGGAAATCCATAACGGGAACAGAACAATAATAAGTTTTTAACAACTGCCTTTGCCGAGCCGTTTCTCATGGGGTATGCGTCCGGGTATCTCGTAGCCACATCCATGATTGTCAACAGGAATTTATTGCCACTACTAGTAGGCGGGAAAGGGCCAACCAAATCTACTACAACTTTGCTGAACGGAGGCCCGGTGACAGGTATGGGAAACAAAGGTGCCTTCGGGATTGTCTGGTTAGGCTTCCCCGTTGTCTGGCAGGTCGCACACCCAGCCACCCATGCACAGACATCAGCCTTGACCCCAGGCCACCAGAAAAACCTGCCCAATGCCGCCAATGTTTTTGTTACCCCCAAATGACCCGCCACCGGCACATCATGCGCCAGACACAATAAGGACTCTCTATACTTATTTGGAACAACCACCTGGTCTACTACCCTCGCACCGCCCTCCCACTTCGATTTGGGGTCTAGAAATCTGCGGTACAATATCCTGTTGAGCCTAAAGAAATCTCCCGGCTTCGCATCCCCATCTTCCTCCAACTCTATGGCACCATTGCTATAACGAGCTAGGCTAGCGTCTTGCAGCTGCTGCTCACTAATGTCCCTGGGCGTCAATGCATCAAGATGGTTTTGTAATAAGACATTACCCCGGCTAGTAGGCTCTACTGCCTTAGTGGCTCTCGCTACAGCTCTTGCCTCACGCGAAGTCTTACCCAACTCTGCCTTGTTACACACCATATCTGGGCCAGAGTCAACTCCCGTGTTTATTATAGGTCCAAGTACCGAATCACCGAGAAGTGCAGCAGAATCAATGTCCCTTTTCCTGCCCTTAGCAACCTTCTCCTGATCCTTCCTCCACTGTCCCCGAGGTTGAGTGCTAGGCTGTGCAGGAGCCGCAGAGCGAGATCGGGTTACCACACAGGCCATCTCATCCTGTTGGCACCTCCCAACCCATTCCCGATTCTCACCATCCACGTCGGCCGCCCTCTCGGCAACGACTAAGGGTGGAGTCCCGGAAGTGGGCACCGCAAAGTCGTTGCCGAGAAGAAGGTCGACGCCCTCAACTGGCAAACACTCAACGATCCCTACATCCAGCTCCCTGCACACCTCTCCCACTCTCAACTCCAACCTCACAAGTGGGTATGACCTCGTAGCATTTATACCCTGCACCACAACAACTCTGGCCGCATTTATCGGTTTCCCTGTGAAGTTCCTCAACAAAGTTTGCGAAGCCCCCGTATCCCTCAGCAAGTCAACCCTCCGTAGTTCACTCCCCCAGCTCACAAACCTGTGTCCCCGATGGCTACAGAAAGTGTCCCGGACAGGTGTCGAGCCTTCCGTACGCTTCTTTACCGCGTGTGCCTCAGCTGCTGACAACCTACCCCGGGCAGTTGCTGCAGCCTTCAGAGACACACCGATACTGTGAACCAATGACACCGGCTTAGCGGGAGTGTTACTAGGGCACTCACGTGAATAATGGCCTAGCTTCTGACATTTGTAACATTTCACATCCCCAATGGGCTTCTTCCCTTGTGCGGGCGAAGAAGGGGCCTGACCTTTAGTAAACGGGAGAGGCTTGTGTTTGTAGGTGTTATTAGGTGCAATGCTTTTAGTGTGGTTATGTGTGTCATAGGATTTGTTATTATCGAAAACTCTGGTGGGTGGGGTATAGCGCCCCTTCTGCCCTGACTCAGCCCTCTGAGCGGCACCGCAACCACGAATCAATGATAATCTGAAGTCTGCCATCTTGGCAGCCTCCTCTACTGTCTTGGGACATTTTTCCTTAATGTTCAGCGTTAGATCGGTTCCAGTACATTTGTAAAACTGTTCCAGATAGAAAAGTTGCTTAATTTCCTCAGCCGACTCTGCGTGCTCGGACCGAAACCAGTTATTACATGCATCTGTTAAGTCCCGTGCGTGCTCCATAAAACTGACGTCGCTCTTCTTATTCACGCCACGGAACTTCAATCTATAAGTTTCGGGTTGCAGTTCGTAGGCCCGGAGCACAGCCTCCTTCACCAGTCCATACACTACACTCTCGTCCAGTGACAGTGCATCGTAGGCTTTCAACCCCTTACCCACTAGACGTGATGAAACTAATGCTGCCCATTTAACCTCCGGCCAGTCATACTCACGACACTTCTTTTCGAAACGAGCAAAAAACTCAGTCACTGCTGTCTCATCAAATGCGGGTACCAACTTAATTAAATGCGAAAGTGAGTCTGTAACCCGGTGCCCACCACCGAGATGACGCCCCGTGGTCTCTACTCTAGACTTCTCGACATCCATTTCAGCCTGGTACCTGGTTGCATCCTGATTGGCTTGGATTCTAGCAACCTCTATGCGTTCTATACTAGCCTGTTGTATCTGAGTCTCCTGCAGCTTAAACTTAGCTAGTTCTAGCTGAAATAACATCTCAGGAGACAGGCCTGGGGGGGGAGAGCACAAAATGGGGGATCCACACCGAGACGTGTTTACGGGTAAGCCAGCTTGCCCTTGAGAACCCTCCTGCTGCATCGTGCTAAGACTCGCTGGCTGAGGGCCCAGCTCAGGGGTAGAGTGGAATGGAGGCTTGGAGGGAACCCCCCAAGACCCCACTCCACCCACCGCCCCATCGCCATCACCCAACAAACATGCCACCAAATTCTTCTTGGGCCAACTGTCAGGACAGTCCCGCCCCAAAACCGTGGCTAAACAGCGAAGACCGTAACAATCAATAGCCTGCAGGCGCTGTTCGGTCAAAGGTGTCTGCAAAAATGCCCGGGCATCCCTCTCTCCACTTATAACACTCCCCTCCCTAAACATCTGTTGTACTTGCTGGTTACTAGGCTGTACCGTGTTATCCTCCCCCGTAAATGATGAGTCATTAGACATAGTGCTGGTTATACAATTGCTGTTCATAAAAAAAAAAAAGTGCTTATTACTAATTGCAGTCTCGACTCACAAAATGTTAAAGATGCTTGAATGACTCTACTCTAGACACCCCCAACGAAACAATCTGCAAGTCCACCAATACAATAATGACACAATAAAAATTCCTCCAATATGCAAGAAAATTCTAGCCAGCTCTACTAGGTAGCATAGAATAGTTCTCCAAAAAACATGTGATAGGATACTACTGAATCATGTGCAAGGTCGCCATTTTGTTACGGCTGGATCGGCAATACATATTCGGGATTCTTGATCGTAGGACAGAAATGGCTTATGTGACAACGACACGCTCGATTCCAGTCCCAAATACTATATGCTCCAGACAACAAAAGCACCAACGCCCTACAGAGTTATCGTCTATGGTAACGAGGTACCTTAACTCGGCGAAAGTGTACAACAGGGGTAGGCTATGAGGCTAAACTCCCTCAGACATTTATAGGTTACGTTATTACTAAAGAAATGCAATACTCAAGAAACTACGTTAATATTAAGTCTCCCCTCTGAGTCCGTATGCGCCCTACGCAACAGAACTCCGGACACAGCAGCAAAACGACAGTGCAGTTAATTGATACATGAAAGTATTAATAGTGTTGTCTTGTGTGTGAGTAATGTGTATTGTAAAGTGTTACATACATAAACTTAAAGAGAGCTGCAATGCATAGTAAAATAAAGATATCACCCACTCATCATCCCCATGTGTTCTAGCTAGCAGGCCAAGTCACAGGAACAACGAGTCCCAGCACCGAAAGCGAGAACCCAGGAAAAGACTGTAGAGAACACAAGGACAGATAAATTACGTTACTCTACTATACCGGCACTACGAGCGAGCTGTAGTCTCTGGTACTGCACTCGCTCCTGGCTCGGTAGGCAAATCAAGGCTAAGTCCTCGCCCCTCTACAGACAACTCCTGGGCATGGTCGGGCTCTTACACATGGCACTAGTCTAGTCACAAATTGGATGATGAGCTGGGCATATAACTCGTGAACATGTAGAACGTTCACCAACTATCCTCATCAAGAAGATCGCTGTTCACATTAACCCCTTAAATCTAATACATGTAAATATATGCTTGTCCTAAGAGTAATACGAGAGGTGAGTGCTGAAACTCCTTTAGGACCTCAAGGGAAGGGTATGCATTTAAATAGAGAGAAGAATGAAATGAGAGTAATGTCGTCAGAGAGAAAGAGTGCAACCGTGAGAAATTGGGAGAGAGGGCAAGGGATGTTAGAATCTCAAAGGTTCTAGGCAACCTGATCATGGAACACACAGCGAGCCTCCATGCAATGTGCAGTACGACAACATGGGCAACCCAGGCAGCATAGGCAGGCGGCAATGGACTACCAACCCTGTCGCACCTAGCTATAAGCGCAGGGCTGCCAACCGGTCCATACGTCTGGCAACCACCCCCCCGGCAGCGCGGCGCATTGCTACCCTCTCGCTCTGAAGTCTAACTCACTCTCTCTCTCTGAATTCCTATTGTCTTATCTATCAACTTCTCTATTGATACTACATATTAAATGGAAGGTCTCGACATGGCTTAAAACAAAACCCACCACTGGTTAGCACATGACGAGACCTTTGCAGAGATACAAAGAACATAGTTATACGTTGTCACACTCAATATAAGCAGCCAGCACGGCACAGCGGCACAGCGGCACAGCGGCACCGCACCGCGGCGGCACAGTGGAGTACCAAGGAGTACAATCAGGTTAAGTTGCCACGCACTGGGTGCGTCACATAAGTTACCTGATTATTTCTGTTCTATTTATTTTTCAGAATAGGAGCAGGGCAGTGTGCACCGTAAGCCCTGAGAAGAGCCTGGAAGCGTTCATAAAGCTCTTACCTGTTGCGTCATGGTGTTGTTTGGTAGAGAGACAAGGTGCATTTGCATTAGTCATTATTTTCGTATACCGTCTCTAAGCAACCTAGGTCCAGATTCGTAACAATATATATATATGTATATATATATATATATATATATATTATATCTATCTCTCTCTCTCTCTCTCTTAGGCCTCACCCAAGTCGACTTTGATTGTATAATTTCTGTGTTATGTCACAGGTCTGTGACTGACATTATTTACTTATAGGTAGATAGGTAGAGGAAGATTGTTAGGGGAGAGAACAGCTGTGAAGACATTAGGGAGAGTGTGGAGGTGAGCCGGGGTAGACGCTGACCGTCAAGGCAGGCGTACATGTGTGCGTGTGTTCGTTCTCGCTTGTAGGGGCGAGCATACGCCTATGTACCGCTAGGATCTACGCATAGGCCTAGTGTAGATTTATTTTCTCTTTACACTCTCTCTCTCTCTCTCTCTCTCTATATATATATAAATATATATATATATATATATATATATATATATTTATATATATCTCTCTCTCTCTCTCTCATGCCTGCTCTCTCACCCCTCCTGTCTCTCTCTTTCTCTCTCACCCCTCCTCTCGCTCTCTCTCTCTCTCTCTCTCTCTCTCTCTCTCTCTCTCTCTCTCTCCTCCTTCTCCTCCCTCCCAATAGCAACACCACATACGTACACAGGCTTTCAGAGGTAATGCCATAAATATGCTTGCAAAATTACTAGTCAGTCTTTCTCTCTCTGGGTAAACAGGCCTACAACCAAGAACGCACACACGCACACATGTACGCTGTGACCGTCAGTGCCTCGCTTCTAGTGTTACACACTACACAGGCTAAGCTCGCGCACTTCTCACTCGCCCTCGCACCACCCCTCATACGGAATCGGACACTGGCAAATTTTGTATATCCATCACAGCTGCGATAGCGGTACTGACCAACGTTTCCGTGGTGAGGAGGAGTGGGAGGGAGTCTGTAGTACACTGGCTGACCACCAGATTTAGTTTCCTACGTAAATTATAGCGGGAATTAGCCATTCTACTTAAGTCGTCAGCCGCGAAACAAGGGTTAATGGTAAATATAAAGGTAAGACACATGCGAAAATAAGCCCACGTTACACGAGCTATATTAGATATGACTATCCTTTGAGTCACATAATCCAAGAATGGTATATATAATACTGGTACTGAAAAGTATACAATTATTCTTTGTATCCATCATGTAGACATTATATATAATTATAGTAGTTTATAAACTTGAAGTGCAATGAAGACAATGCTGTACTGTATATCGTAACATCCTTTAATCTGGCCTGATAAATTGCAGGGGATACCAGACTCTGGTGTTAATCCTCTGTTATTTATCAATCAATTTGTAGCAAATTTGATTTTAGTAGAATCTGAAAACTGATACTGTTTTCCTCACAGCTAATTTTCTATAATAGTTAGCTCAAGAACGACATATAGCACAACTCCTCAACAATAAGGGATATGCTCACTGGATACCGCTCTAAATATGGTCTGATCATGTGATACAGGCTATGGGGATAGTAAAAATAGAACTCCACGGATATTATAGTTTTCCTTTTTAAATATTGAAATGGATAAAGTAGCCATTTATTAGTAAAGGAATTATTGACAGTCCATTAAGCCTGTCCATTTGTCAAGTTAATTGGATGCCAGAGGAGGGCGGGATGTCACATAATAATAAGACGGAGGACATTATCGAACGAACAGAGTGAGAGAGAGAGAGAGTGTGTGTGTGTGTGTGAAACTTAGTTCTAGTGAATAAGAACAAAATAGTGTAAATGAAGGAATGAGTGAGTATAACTAAAGGTATGGCCGAGTGATCTTACTGCTGTACAATTAACCACAAGTTTCAGGATTCCAATTATGAGTATCCCCAAACTTAGGTTATGTAGTGGGTAAAATATTGAGCAAAGGGGTTGTATGGGAATGACTAGACAGAACATACATGTGAACAAGTCTATCGGAAAGTAGAAATAGTACCATATTAAGTGCGCCTATCTTTTATTAGGAACAACTGGACTTACCCCGAGCTCAAATGCAAGACTATCAGAAAGTCATATTTTTAGAGTGTTGGAAACCTATTATAGAAATTGAAAACTTGTTTCTATCTCTTTTGTTCTATCCCCATAAGTTCATAGTCTTCACGTCCTTCCAATTGCACTCTCTCTCTCTCACTCTCTCTCTCTCTCTCTCTCTCTCTCTCTCTCTCTCTCTCTCTCTCTCTCTCTCTCTCTCTCTCTATGTATGCATACATATATACAGTATATTACAGTATGTTATGGTAGAACCGACTTTAGTGAGAACAAGATTTGCAAGATGAACAACCTGATAGAATTAAGGCTGCGCATATGGTTAACTTTTCAATTTGTCTAGTCCACAGTATGATGCAAGTGAATTGAAAGAATGTTACGCTACGTTCGAGTGCGCTTATGAATTAATAAAGGCAATGAAAGTAACCTTTACTGAACTATGTACAGTAATTTTGCATAATAAATTACCATTAAGGTTACCAGAAATAATTAAGCGCGAGCTGAAAGAAGACTGGTTGAATATTGAAGAGTACACTAATAGTCAAGTTGCCAAAATGTTGACCCTGCAATGTTAATTACTGAAAACCTTTTGTTGAGGAAATGTATTATATATGGTTAGGAGAGCAAAATTAGCTTGGTTGCTACTTGTGCAACCTTTAGCATTTCTCAAAATTCAAGATGGCGCCCTCTGCCATCTTGAATTTCGGCCAGTTTTCACCTTTGGATCTTGATGACATAGAGGGTCGTGTAATACCTCTTTTTAGGGGTTTTCCAGGACCGGGAGTCCATTTACGGGGATAATTTGCGGATATAGGGTGAGTATCAAGGTCAAACCAGAGGTCAGAGATCAAATTTTGCCTAAACTCTGGAAAATCACCAATATTGACCAATTGTATGTGATTCATTGTCTTTCTATTCCAGCATTTTACTAGGTTGGGTAGGTAGGTAGATATAATATGTTTGTTATGTCTACATGTAGGTATATCCCGGGAATCATTATATATTTTGTATTAAATTTTGTTTAGCAGGTTGAGCAATGGGTCAGAGTTCATTGAACACCAATATTCACCATGCATGCACTCCCCACGCTGTGCGATCAGTGGTTTAACAACTTTTCTTCTCATTTCAGATTGTGACAAACCAGTGTAATCAGCATTGATACCCCCAGGCTGTCACACTCATCATGTCTGCTGGAGGGGAGAAGTGCCTGTTTAGTCCATGTAATGCCAGTGGAGCGCTGCAAACATTCAAGACCGTCGCTGTGCAGAAGATCATCGCTACAAGCAAAGTGAAGCAGGATGAACTGTACAGAACTCTCTCTGGAAGTAATATTCTAGCTCACAAGTCATGTTACTGTAGCTATACATCGAGAAGTAGAAACAATGAACAGCCGAAGAGAAAGTCTACACTAATTGACAATGGTGTTTCCAAAAGATTGTTGAAGTCTCAATGTAGTGACTTTGTTTTCAAGCGAGACTGTTTGCTGTGTGGGAAAGAGTGTAAGCCGAAAGACAGCAAGAACCCACACAGCTGGGTGCAGGTCAGACAGTGTAAAACTGTAGATAGAAGTGGTGATATCACGTTCAAGCAACACTTGGAGGACATTTGTTATGAGAGACAGGACCAGTGGGCTAATGAGGTAGTTGTTCGACTCAGTGGAGTCATTGATCTGCATGCTTCTGATGCACAATACCATGTCTGCTGTTATGATAAATTTCGAGTTGTCCCAATGTCCTGCCCCTCCATGACGGCGCCTGTGGAAGAGGAGCTGAGGTCCGTGGTCACGACGATGGCTGAAAATATGACAGAGACGTGGACGACAGCGGAGCTGTACTCCATGTACATCGCTGCTTCGGGCACTGTGACAAGAAGACAGTTTGTGTCCAACATCACAGATTACTTCGGCGCCAAGCTGCTTGTACTCCACATCGAGGGTTGTGAAAGCGTAGTTGGATTTAAAGCCAGCCTCTGACAGTTTATCAAAACTGCCAAGAAAAGCAGCAGCGACGATGACGAGCTGGAGAAGATGGTGAGGAAGATTCGTGGCGAGGTCAGGGCGACACATAGGCCTGGAGACTACAACCTCAGTGACTATGTTCGTCACAAGATCATTAAAAACACCAGTGCTACTCTTCTTAAACTAGTATCTAGCCTTGTATCTGGAGGCAACATCACAAAGCCATCCCTGACCCTAGGTCAGTGCATTCAACAGCACATTTGCGGTGCCAGCAGAAACCAGACTACACTCGGGCTCGCTGTGAAACTACATCACAAGCATGGTAGTTCAGAGCTCATCAAGACTCTCAATGAGCATGGTATCACAAGCACATAAGATGAAGTGCTGTGCTTCCGCAAGTCAGTGGCCAAGTTCGTGTTGGACAACAAATCAGATTACCACAAGAAACTTGGCTTAAGCACAGAGATCGGCCCTATCTTCAGCTGGGCTGACAACTACGATTTGTACATTGCGAGCCCAAATGGAATGAAGAGCACCCACGCCATGGTCATGGAGTTCACCCAGCATCCTGCTGGTATCATCAACACAGGAAACATTGGCGTGATGCAGCTGACTATTCCTCGACTCAAGAAACATGACATGTCCTCTGTGCGATTCACCCACCAGAGTATACAGCTGGAGCACTATAAGGGGCCTTCCAAGGTGAATCCACCCCTGCTTCCGATGAAAGCTCTGTCCGCTGAAGAGTTGCAGGTTCAGTCCACATCAGTCATGTTCAGTCAGGAGCGAGATGCGGCATGGTTGTCATAAGTCTACGGGAACGATAAGCCAGTTGAGTGGGCAGGCTTCAATGCTCAGCAAGACCGATTGGTGGCAGGGTCTGCCCAGAAGCCCAAGACACTGGTCGTGTTCGGACCGATGATCGACTCACCGCCTGCTCACCCCGACACTGTAATAACTACGCTTGTGTATCTTGAGAGGACTCTCAATAGTTTTGGGATGCAGTACACTCACCTCACAGTTGACCTCCAACTGTATCAGACTGCATGCCTAGTTCAATGGAACGACCCTCTGCGCTGGACCGGCGTCATACTTCACCCAGGAATGATGCACACTCTCATGAGTTTCCTGGGCTGTATAGGAAAACTGATGAAGGCATCTGGTGTGGACATTCTCATCAGTGCAGCGTTTGCTGGCATCACCAGCATTGTCAACGGAAAGGCCTGGACCAATGCTCTACGGGCATACCGTCTCATCATTGCCGTGTTGCTGCAGAATTTCTTCTCGAATGGCGCCAAGACTTATGAGGAGCAGAGTGTCTACCTGGAGTCAGTCAGACAACACCCGACCGGGAGGCTATGGGTGGACTGCCTTGTCAAACTGACATTGTTGTCGCTTATGTTCCTGCGCGGAGAGAGGAACGGTGAATTCCTACTCCAACAGCACTGTCTCAAGGAGATGCTGCCATATTTCTTCGCAGCAGGTCATCAGAACTATGCCCGCTATCTGAGCTGGTATGTGCGACAGATGGAGAACCTTCCCCAGCATGCCAAAGAGGACCTACTGGCAGGTGCGCACGTGTGTCGGCACTCAGATGGCGGAACCGCAGTGCCTGCAGATCAGTTCGGAGAGCAGACATACATCAAACGAGGGAAGGGTTCTGGAGGTATGAAGGGCATTTCAACGAGCGCTGAGCAAGTGGCTGTGTGGGTGAATAGTTTCAGTGTGTGCGCCCACCTTGACATTGCCATGGAACATATGTACGATGAATTTGAGGAGGAACAGAAGCCACACGGTGGAGTAGATGGGGAAGAGAAGAGTAAGCAGCACAAGGAGGAAGGAGAGAGAAGAAGGAGACTGGACGAGGCCGATCGGAGGAAGATCGCGGTGGAGCTGGAGAAGTACAGTCACCCTTTCAATGACCAGGAAACAGGTCTTTATAACATATGCAATGGACAAGTGGCAACAGACACAGTGAATGTTCAGAATGTATTGGCCATCGGGAGTGAGCAGAGCAGGCACTTCTCTGCTTCGCTGAGCAGTGAATTCCACAAGACAATAAAGAAGAAGGTCAAAACAATGGAGTCTCTCAAGAAGGCAGTCACTATCAAAGGGAAGGCCGTCTACGACATCGAAACTCTGTTCAGTCAGCTGTTAGTCGTGGGGCAGCAGCGCAGCATTGATATAGCCACTGTCTTCCAGTTTGAACTGAGTCCGGTCCCTCCAGGCCTTATCGACGAGTACGGCTGCTTGAGGAAGGGTGACAAGGCAGTGCTCGTCAAATCTCTTGGCGTCTTTGTCACGACTCAATCTGCTCCAGATGTGGTGCTGGTTGATGGCGGTCAGCTTCTGTACCACGTTGTATGGCCAGTCTCTGGGACTACAGGAGACCTGGCTGCAAGTTTCGGCACTAGACTGGCCCACTACTCTCCTGTCTCCAAGAAAATAGTTCTGTTCGACAGATATGACCAAGAAGCTCCCAGTGCAAAGGACCACGAGCGAACAAGAAGAGGAAGAGCCAAGGAAGTTCGGCTAACCGCAAATACTCCCCTTCCATGTCGAGAAGCTATTCTTCACAATTCCAAGAACAAGAATCTGCTCAACAACATTCTATGCGGCTATCAACTTCCACACAATATTCAACTCATCAACAAGCTGGAATGTGTCGTTACCCATGACGAGGCAGACATAACCCTCTGCAGCTACATGCTGAAAGCAGTGGAAGAAGGCGCCGAGACCATCCGCATCCTCAGTGATGACACTGATGTCTTTGTTCTCTTGGTGTACTGGACATTGAGGATGCGAGTTTCCGCCAAGATTGAAAGGGAAAAATGGAATGGGGATGTCTTGGACATCAACGAAACTGTTTGGCGGTTAGGCCCGAGAAAGTGCAGCCAACTTCTTGGTGTCCATGCACTGTCAGGCTGCGATACAGTATCATACCCCTTTGGAAAGGGAAAGCTGTCAGCACTCAAACTCCTAGAGATAGATATACCAGGTCTCGATGAAGTGCTCGGACAGCCAAGCGTGACCCACACTCAGTTGCAGGAGACAGCATGCACCTTCTTCTTACCACTCTACGGACAGAAGAGCTGTACAACAATGAATGACACACGTGCTCACTTCTACCGTGCCCGTAAGAAGCCTCCAGCACTGAAGAAACTGCCACCGACTGATGCGAACCTGCAGCTGCACGTGCTCCGAGCTCATCTTCAGATGCTACTGTGGAAGGCAGCGGACCAACGTGATCCACCTGTAGAAGCTAGAAATATTGCCAACTTTGGTTGGAACATCGAAAGCTCCACCATCACACTGGCCGTCTCAACAGCGCCAGTTGCTCCCCAAGCTTCCAAAACCCAATTTCTCCATCTATCTACCCGTCAGGATCTCCCAGCGGACTATCCCTTATTCTTCAACAATACAAAAATCAACCCTTCATCTTCTCTCAATATTCCTGGTGTCTCTTTTTCTTCTGCTCTCATTTGGAAGGACCATATTACCAGTCTTGCTAAGGCAGCCTCCCAGAAGCTGGGTGTGCTCAACCGCCTTAGGGGGTTCTTTTCCCCTGCACAGCTTCTTGCTCTGTACAGGGGCATAGTGCGCCCTTGTATTGAGTATTGTTCACATGTGTGGGGAGGTTCCTCTCACACCGCTCTCCTAGACAAAGTTGAAAGGAAGGCCTTTCGTATCATTAACTCCCGTCCACTCACCAACTCTCTGCAATCTTTCTCTCTCCGCCGCAATGTTGCATCTCTCTCGCTATTCTATCGCTACTATAATAATCAGTGTTCCTCAGTGCTATCCCAGTGCATACTACCTCCTTTACGTAGGGCACGTGGTACCCGTCTTGCAACTCAATCCCACCCCTACTCTGTGCAACTCTCCAACCCAAGAGTGAAACGTTACTCTCAAACTTTCTTCTACTCAACATCTGAGCTCTGGAACTCTCTCCCAGAATCAGTCTTTCCCTCTTCCTATGACTTAAATTGCTTCAAACTCCGTGTGTCCAGGCATTTTGGCTCGAACGTCCCCTGATTTTGGCCCTGTCACTCTTTCAACTATGGGGGAGGCACTCGCTATAGGCAGTTATGCCTTTTGCTTCCCTCAATCACATAGAAAAAAAAAAAAAAAAAAAAAAAAAAAGCACTCCTGGATGTAGTTAGCTGTAGCTGCACTGCAGAGGGCAAGGCTTGCAGTGGCACACGATGCAGCTGCAACAGTGCAGGCCTTTCATGCACGGACTACTGTAAGTGCGAGGGAGGAGACATTTGCTGTAGTCCTTTCACCAGGAAGCACATGGATATAGAAGACGAAGAAGGGGAGCTAGATGTGGATAATGAATAAACAAACATATGATTAACTTCTTTTATATATATATATATATATATATATATATATTTGCATATTGTAGTGGCTGACAAATAAATTCATATTCAAACCACATAAATGTGATTTTTCCAGATTTTAGGCAAAATTTGATCTTTGACCTCTGGTTTGACCTTGATACTCACCTTATATCCACAAATTAACCCCAGAAATGGACTCCCCGTCCTGGAAAACCCTTAAAAATAAGTATTACACGACCCTCTATGTCATCAAGATCAAAAGTTGAAAATTGGCCAAAATTCAAGATGTCGGAGGGCGCCATCTTGAATTCTGAGAAATGCTAAAGGTTGCACAAGTATCAACCAAGCTAATTTTGCTCTCCTAACCATATATAATACATTTCCACCAAAAAAGTTTACAGTAATTAACATTGCAGGGTTTACTATAGGAAGTATAGGGGCGGCAACTAGACTATATAGATTACTTTACATAATCCGTGCCCGATCTATATTTATGAAAATGGACTGAAACTTGTATTTTGGCTAATTATCTTGCATTATGCTTATAATCCTGTTAACAATATATTTGTGTCGTGCACAACTTCACATTTTAGCATGATTCGTTGACATTCCTAATCTCTTGCACGAATATATATGAAGCAAATCGAAATCGCCAGGCTCCACATTGGTGAAATATGGTTGGCTTAATGTATGATGGCTACTGTCTGCATAACATGTAATTCTAAATATTTAAATATTCTTCTGAAGTTATATACTTTTAACTATTTTGTATTGGCATATACAATAGATTTAATGATTATGGTAACGATTCATACAATAATTTAATTGTATTAAAGGCTGTACTACAAACTATTAGTACATCTAGCAACCTCAAAATGACCACTCACATCCCTCTTTACAGAACGAAGACCCATTCATTCATAGGCCTACAGACTTACACTAATATATCGCTATCGCTCGCCAGGAAAAAATCGACACCTAAATGACACGAACAGAAAACTAATGGGGCTAAACTTGAGAAAGAAAGGGGAACAGAAAAAAGCCCCATCTCCCCTTAACCTCGTATAATTTAGCCGAGTACTGCTATTGTAAACAGAGTAGGTTCACTGAGCTAAGGTAATCGTAGGATAGGTTTAACCCCTTCTGTACCGCGACGTCTTTTTCATTTTATTGTAACTATATTTAGATGATTTTGTGCAGCTTAAGAAGGATCTGTAGTAGAATAAAGAGTTAATTGAGATAGTTCAAAGCCGCTTAATTGCTAGAGGGCCTTTTTAAGCTGAAAATATCGTTCTAATAGTAGCTAGAAGAAAATAAAAAGACGTCGCCGGTACGAAAGGAGTTAAGAAAGACTGAGTAGAACTATTAACACAATTATGTAATTTATGTGGTCGCCACGTTCTAAGGATAAACGGTTTACCGATAAAGGAAAAGGACATATTGATATTAGGGAATATTACATAGAAACACACGAAAAATATACGAGAAAATGGAAGTGAATTACATAATAATGACGAAATACGGTAGAAACTCTTATAACTCTATAAATCTTACATTGAAGGCCTTCGATATGTCTAGCACAATAGAAAAGGTCTCACCGAAGTCCCGAAAGGAGGATGACCAGGAGTTAGTAAGATATGAAAGAAGATCTCCAATAGAGAGACCCTTAAGGAAGCCATACTGGCGATCTGAGAGTAGATTATGAGAAGATAAATGCTTAAGAAATTTGGAAGTAAGAATAGTTTAAAAAACTTTAGAGACACAAGAGATGAGAGCAATTGGACGATAGTTGGAGGGCTGAGAATGGTCACCCTTCTTTGGTACAGGTTGAATGAGAGCGAACTTCCAGCAAAAAGGGAAGACGTTAGAGAAGAGACAGAGACAAAAGAGTTTGCCTAGGCAGGGAGTCAGCACGGAAGAACAGTTTTTGAGTACAACAGGAGGAACACCATTCGGACCATACGCCTTCTATGCACTAAGCCCATAGAGGATAGAAAGTACATCTTTAGAAGAGATTAGGATATTAGGCATAAGTAGGAGAGAGGGGGGTGGAGAGGGATGAATAGCACCGGAATCATCCAAGGTGGAGGTTTTAGCGAAAGTTTGAGCGAATAGTTCAGCTTTGTCAGAGGAAGATGTGATGGTTGTGCCATCAGAGAGGAAAAGGGGAGGGAAAAACGAGTGTTACGACTGAGGTTTAAATATATCAGGGTTCTTATTCATTGGACTAGTAATGGCATAAATGCTACAACGGAAAGTGCTAGATCCAACCTCTGATGTATATTCCCAGTGAACAAAGAACACAAATACTCTCCAGAGTTCTATATGTAATAATAGGGTATTAAACTCTCAATAAATGTGCGTCTACTCTAGGCTTAATGTTATGTGAAAACAGCCTATTACTACCTATAACCGAAGGTGCTTGGTTATGGTATGCAAAGTAAGGTGGTAAGAGAAGTTACAGCTTACGTTACTTTAATCAATAAATGTCAGGCACTCCTGCATGAAAGAAAGTGCACTAAAGTCCTTCAACACCTACAAGGAATCTTCTTTAAATGTTAGATGCTATCAAGATGCTCGAATCGGAAATGGAACCCAAAAAGGCAGGCAGCGGAACAATGCTCGTGCAGGCTATGCACACAAAAAGGCAGGAGATATAATGCAGTCGGAGCCAAGAATATCCTAAATAATAATAATAATAATATTCGCCACGACATTGCAGTATTCCTATCAACAAAAAGAGCCTAAGTCGTTTGTGTCTCAATACATCAAACTAGGCTGCGAAATGCTTGTGTAATCATAAACGGGTATGCATAAAAAGAGTAATTGGTTTAATATACTTAATGTCTACTGTGATTGATAAAGTCTAGCTAGAGTCAATGATACTAGATACTGGTGCGCATGGCATGCCGCATAGCCTAGTGCAAATCTCAAGTCTGTGCGTCAAGTATTACGTTATAATGAAGGGTAGCTCTCTTGAGAGCCAAGTACCAAAGTACCAAAGTATTAAGCGTTCTCCTGGCGTACCTCAAAGACAAACAACGAGCTTAGAACAGTGCAGAATGGTATAGGCAAAAAGCCCTCATTCGTGCATGCTCTACTCTCAATGGCACACAGACTAGAATTTACCCAATCAACTCCAGTTCTCAGGTATGTCATGCAGCCTTTAACTAAAGCCAACACCCATCGGAAACAATACCTTATAGTATCAGACTCCTAGTCTAGCATTATCTAATCCAGCAGAACACTAATAATTATAGGAAGCGGTACTGAACAATATGACTGCCAACCAATGCTTCGTGATCAACTTATCTTAACAACTAACATACATGGGTTATATCAGACCTTAACCCGTTGAGTCCCGGCTAGTTATAATATTTTGTTCACCCCAGTCCCAAGCCATTTTGACTTCTTTTTTTTTTTTTTTGCTAAAATGGAAGACAAGGATGAGAAATGAAAAAAAAAAAAAAAAAAAATCACCTCGGATATTTATTTTTTTTTGGGGGGGGGAGCCTCAAAAAAATTTGTTGAGCCAAAATGGAAGAGAATGGTGAGAAATGAAGAAAAAAATAAAAACAAACTCACCTCGGTCATTTGGGGGGCGGGGGGGGAGGGGGTCGAAAGTTCGTCTCCCCCGCATGACCACCCGCCCAGGAGCACTAGGGTGAAAACTGAGTATGGCATTGTACGGCATACATCCTAAGGAGTGTCTCACATAAATCTCAAGCCTCTAGCTCCCATACGACCGGAGTAATGAAGGTTCAAAGTGGCGGTGAACTAAGGGTGTAAAGTATCCCCCCTAAACCCACCACCACCGGCCGCGCGGCTGTCTTGGCCCGCTCACACCTACCGCCCCGGCTCCCACACACACTACGGTACCTCCCCCTCCTATTCTCCCGCCATTTCCTACCTTACGAGCCACGTAAATGATTTTAATATGCCGGACGCATGTGATGCGTCGCTGGGAGTTGGTGATAACAAACTGCCGACGCATCACGTGCGACGCTGGGTCTCAATGGGTTAACGCACAATACAACTGGCCAGCATGAAGCTGATTATGCAGAGTTAACCAGAGGGGGTATAACATTAATAAAAGGTGGTGAAAGATATGGAAAATGAGAGAGATAGGCAGAGGAAAAGGTTCTCAGGTGCAGAGAGGGAGACAGGTATCAAAGGGATAAGAGGGATGCATTCTAGAAACCAGATCTGAGGGAGAGAGTGGCGAGGGAACTGTATATATACTAGCACTAGCTCGAGCCGCGTGGGAAAAAAGCGGTAACAAGTCCTCCAGCCAATACTAAAGAAGCCAGCCAAACATGACGTCACAAAGCATGGTAAAAAACTCCCTCAACGAATCACCACGAGGCCAGCCAGCTATGACGTCATCGAGTATAGCAAAACACTACGCGCCTCCTCTCACTCTGTTCTACTCTCTCTCTCTCTCTCTCAATTCCTATCATTACTACTTAATGATAAAATATATACTTTGCAATTAAATATATAAAGCCTTGACATGGGTGAAAACAAAGAGCCTTTCTGGACTGCCCATGACACGAGCTTTCATATGAAATAAAGCACACAACAATACACCAACTGTAGCCACATCCACTGCCCTGGCGATCCTAGCGAGTCACTGTAGGACAAGCCATGCGGTTCTAACGGAGTGGTTAATGTCACACCCCCCCCCCCCCAAGATTTTTCTCAGATGCCCAAGGCTCACAAAAATCTGATTGTTAGACCCCATGCTATATCTCTACTTCCCATCACCCAGCGGCAGTAAAATATCTGGCACAGTTATCAACAAAACATTTTACAAAATTATAACCTTCCCCAACACAATAGGTTAAATCATATGTAGTTATGCTCCTCAAGAGCGAGCTTCTCTAGCCCAGCGTTCTGAGAGGAGTGCAACTCAGAATTACTGCTATAACATACTGAAAAAATTCCACTATCAAAGAAAGAGTTTTTATTTGATTTTTATGTTTTTAATTTGTTTATTTCGGCTGCACTATAGGGGCAAGTAGTTTTTTCTTCGATACCAAACGCTCAACTCCTGCTTTACGACCCAATACGCTGGGCTACAACCGCGAGCCAACAAGCACCAAGCACAAAATACTATTCAAACTAAAGCAGGAGGCTACCCGTGTGTCAATCTACCCAGGATCATATACCCTTGAAAGACAATCTGCAACCACGTTGTCACAACCGGCAATATGGCGTATGTCCAGGTTATATACCAATAACCTTAGTGACCACCTGGTCAGCCTCATATTCCGATTGAAACTGATCCAAGAACTTGAGAGGGTGATGATCTGGGTAAACTACAACGATCGGACCATAGGCTGGAACATAGACCTCGAAATGCCCCAGCGCAAGCACAACCGCCAGCAGCTCCTCCTCGACAACAGAGCAGCACCCCTGGGCCGAATTGAACTTCTCCGAGCAGAAACTAACAGGATGCTCCAGCCTATCATCGTCCTTTTTCACAAGGATGGCACCAGCCCCCACACCACTAGCATCCGTTGCTAGTTGGAAAGGTAGGCTAAAGTCAGGGGCCCTGAGGATCGGGTGAGTGCACAACAAGTGTTTTACTACTCCAAACGCCTTCTCACACTCAGGCGCCCATTTGAATTTCTTATCCTTCCAGTTATCCTCCACCTGAGCTTGACTGTCCCGTTCTCCTTCTCCACCTTGACTGCTAAACGTCATCACAGGCACAGTGAGAGGCTCAGGGGGGTGCCTCACATACTCCTTCTTGAGATTAACGTGACATAACTGATTGCGCATACGTCTGTCTGGAGCGGCCACCAAGCAATCCAGGTCCGATAGCCTCTCACCCACCCTATAAGGACCAGTGTACTTCGCGGATAAGGGATGACCTACAAGGGGCAGTAGAATCAACACCTCCTGACCCACGTGAAACTCCCTGAGTTTAACCTGGAGGTCGTACCTGTCCTTCATGAGGGCCTGAGAGCTAGTCGAATTACGGCCAGCCAACTCCAGACTGCGCAACATCCGTTCTCGACTGTCGAGGACATACTTGAGCATAGAACAAGGTTTTTCTGCACCCTCCCATATTTCTTTAACCATATGGAGAGGCCCTCTGACACGGTGTCCAAAGACGAGCTCATTAGGGCTGAATCCCAAACTTTCCCCAGGTACCTCCCGTGCAGCAAATAAAACATATGGCAGGCCAAGATCCCAACCTTTCCCACTCTCAAAGCAACAATAACGAAGCACAGATTCCAAGGCTGAGTGCCATCGCTCTAACACACCCTGGCTCTCTGGATGATACGCAGATGACACAACCGCAACAATCCCATGCTGCGGCACTGCTTGAACAAAGAGGCCAGAAGTGAAGTTGGATCCTTGGTCTGACTGAATTACCTGCGGGTAACCATACCGGGAAAAATACACTAGCAAGTTTCGGACCACCGTCTTCGCTGACCCATTTCTCATAGGGTACGCGTCAGGGTACCTTGTTGCCACATCTCCCGACTGTGCATCACTGTCCTCCTCCAACTCGACAGCACCGGTACCACATTCAAGAACCTCCGGGTCTTCTAAGTGCAATTTACGAATGTCCGAAGGAGCAAGCTTATCTAAGTGTTTGCGAAACAACTCATGCCCCCCTCCTACACTGAATTTAGCCTCCCGTTCCTCTCTCTCTGTTTATCGTTGCTGTCTCTTCGTCTTTTTAAGCCCATCCTCTGCCTTCTCACTAACAGTTAATGGGTCTTCTCCAGACTCGAAAATTGGTCCTAATAATGAGTCCCCGATAATCTCCGTTGATACTAAACTCTCAACCGCATCAACTTCCAATCCCTTCTCGGTACCTTTCCTCCGCTTGTCTAAAGACTGTTGACCAGAATGTGACTCCCTGGATGCAAGAGATCTAGTGACAACACACGCCATAGGTTGCACCGGACACTTCTCAACCCACTCATGCTCCTCCCTACTCACGTCGGCCGGCTTCTCGGCAACGACCAAGGGTGGAGCCTCAGAAGTAGGTCCCGCAAAGTCGTTGCCGAGAAGGTCGACGCCCCCAACAGGCAACTTCTCCACAATTCCTACATCCAAGTCACGAGTCACACCATCAACTTCCATCTTCATTCTTACAAGCGGGTATGACCTTGTTGCATTAACTCCCTGAACCACAACCACCTGCGCCGTATTTACAGGTTTACCAGTGAAATTCCTCAACAATGTTTGCGATGCCCCAGTGTCACGCAAAATTCTCACCTCATGTCTTCTAACCCCCCACTCCACACAACCGAGTCCCCTGTGGTCGCTAAAGGCATCACGGACAGGGAATAAGCCTTCCGGATCCTTCTGCACTGGCAGTGTATTTACCTCGGAAGAATTGCTTCTAACAAACTCCGATGTCCTCTTGAACACTCCAATGCTGTGAGCAAAAGACACGGCTGCCGGAGGAGGTCGACTAGGGCACTCATTTGCCTTATGACCCTCCTGGTGGCACTTAAAACACATAAATTTCGGTTTCGGCTTATACTGTGATGTAAAATGCCCCTGACTTTTCTCATACGGCGTGGTGTTAGGTTTGGACTCAGTTTCAGTTTCATTGCTCTTTTGTTTAAATGTGTCATTGCTACGGGGAGGGGGAGGATAACGGTCCCTAGCACTTGCATCGTACTTCTGTGAGGACCCGCAACCACGAATCAACGACAGCCGTCGATCAGCCATTTCTGCTGCTTCGACTAGAGTTCTTGGGTTTTTCTCCTTTAAGTTCAAAGCTAGATCACCGCCCGTGCTCTTAAAGAACTGCTCCAACAACATTAACTGCTTAATTCCATCAAATGTTGTTACCTTCTCAGATCGGAGCCAGTTCCCCATAGCATCGGACAAGTCCCGGGCGTGTTCCAAAAAGGTGCTATCTCTTCCCTTAGTTACACCCCGGAACTTCAAACGGTACGTTTCTGGTTGCAGTTCGTAAGCCATCAGGACAGCCTCCTTGAGATCCTCATACACAATACATGACTCCAAAGGTAACGCATCGTAGGCTTTAAGACCCTTGCCTCTTAATCTAGAGGATACAAGTGCTGCCCATTTATTCTCTGGCCACTGGTGTTCCTGGCACTTCTTTTCAAAGCATGCGAAAAATTCTGTTACCCCACTCTCATCAAACACCGGAACCAGTATCAATAAGTGCGAGAGAGATTGATCAGGAGCACGGTTCCCAGCCCCAAGTCGCTGTCCCGTTGTCTCTACTCGCGACTTCTCTACGTCCCTGTCGGCACAGTACCTAGTCGACTCTAAATCAGCTTGGATTTTTGCTAGCTTGACTCTCTCTTCTATCTTGGCTAATTCTATTTGCTGCTGAAGATCAGATGCCCTGATAGCCTTTCTCTCTTCGATCTTAGCTAATTCGAGCTGAAGCAATAATTCTGGAGTTAACCCTTGAGGAGGTGAAGGTGCTACAATGTTTGAAATTACCGGTGGTCCCCCCAGGGGCAACCCACCCTGCCAGTCACCACCCAACTGTGGACGCGTACTCAGGGTCGGCAAACTACTGGGATGGCTGGGAGTCGAGTGTAGGGGAAGCATGGCCAAGGGCTCTGAGCACTCAACCCATCTCGCTCACCAGTCACCCTGCCCAGTACACACGTTATCAAGTTATCCCTGGTCATGCTGCTAGTACCCGCATGACCGATAGCTGTGGCCAGGCATTGAAGACCGTACCGATCCATACCCTCCAACCGCTCGGCAGTAACAGGCCATTGCAAAAATATCCTAGCATCCTCCTCACAGTTCACCTGATTAACCATATCATCATACTGCTGTTCCTCAGTTTCGACATTACGTACTGTCTCCATTCTCCTCTGATCCGGTATAAGACATGATGCTCACAAAAATTTCCCACCTCAATATTCAGAAAAGAAGCACCCCAAACTTTTATACCTCAATATACACACAAACATTCTCGGAAATACTCAAGGCTATACTATATTGCAAAACAAAAATTATTCTTGCTGATCCCCGCAAAATATTCCCCAAAACAACAAATGTTCCCTGCTAATAAATGTAGGTTCACCAAATCCTAGGTAAGGTCGCCATTTGTTACGACTGACGTCTAAATATATCAGGGTTCTTATTCATTGGACTAGTAATGGCATAAATGCTACAACGGAAAGCGCTAGATCCAACCTCTGATGTATATTCCCAGTGAACAAAGAACACAAATACTCTCCAGAGTTCTATATGCAATAATAGGGTATTAAACTCTCAATAAATGTGCGTCTACTCTAGGCTTAATGTTATGTGAAAACAGCCTATTACTACCTATAACCGAAGGTGCTTGGTTATGGTATGCAAAGTAAGGTGGTAAGAAAAGTTACAGCTTATGTTACTTTAATCAATAAATGTCAGGCACTCCTGCATGAAAGAAAGTGCACTAAAGTCCTTCAACACCAACAAGGAATCTTCTTTAAATGTTAGATGCTATCAAGATGCTCGAATCGGAAATGGAACCCAAAAAGGCAGGCTGCGGAACAATGCTCGTGCAGGCTATGCACACAAAAAGGCAGGAGATATGATGCAGTCGGAGCCAAGAATATCCTAAACGCTACAACAATAATAATATTCGCCACGACAATGCAGTGTTCCTATCAACAAAAAGAGCCTAAGTCGTTTGTGTCTCAATACATCAAACTAGGCTGCGAAATGCTTGTGTAATCATAAACGGGTATGCATAAAAAGAGTAATTGGTTTAATATACTTAATGTCTACTGTGATTGATAAAGTCTAGCTAGAGTCAATGATACGAGATACTGGTGCGCATGACATGCCGCATAGCCTAGTGCAAATCTCAAGTCTGTGCGTCAAGTATTACGTTATAATGAAGGGTAGCTCTCTTGAGAGTATTAACCTAACAAGTGCTGACGTATTTGAGGTGTTTCCGTCACTAAAATATTCATTGTACCATTAATAGCATTAATAATTATCCATATGCGCCTATTTTGGGTTGATTATAAAGGTATTAACCTGAAACAACAATAAAACGAGTGAAAACAGCGTTTGGATGGTCAAAATCGGAGATATAGCTCGCGAGTTGTATAATGTATGGGTGAGGCAAGCTACCTTCCCGCCAATTTTCCCCAAGGCCACTGCAACACAGTCGATCGATACTCTCTCTCTCTCTCTTGCACTCGATGGCCATCAGTGATGACAACACCCTGCTTGCAACTCGCTAATGTTAGCACGAAAATATACCTCAGAATAAGGGAATAATAGGGAAAATAGGTGATAACTGAGGGATAGGAGGAAAGTGGGGAAGGAGGGGAGGTAGAGGACTGAGATTTTGCATGGCCCAGGGGCCAAAAAAAATATTTTTTTTTTTTTTTTTTTTTTTTTTTTTTTTTTTTTCGATGTCAAAAGTTGATTTTTAATTTTACTTACTCAGGAGAGTCTTCCCTCAGCTCCCGGGTTAAGCGTTCTCCTGGCGTACCTCAAAGACAAACAACGAGCTTAGAACAGTTGTGACGCATGTCGAGTATGAGCATGCTGTACAGAACGCCCAGTCAGGCCCCACCCTCGCTAGGATCGTCAGGGCAGGAACTTTGGCTGTAGTCTGTGTAGAGTTTCCTAACTCAGTTTATGTGAACCGTTGTACTATAAGTATTATCATTATGTATTTTGTTTTCTTCTAAGTCAACGAGTTCTATTTTATATCATTAGATATAAGTATTGTGTGTGGGATTTATATATATATAATGATGCGAAGAGAGAGAGAGTTATGTAACGGAGGACAGTGTGCGCGCCACGAGGTGTGTAGGCCTCACTCCCTCCTCCCTCCTTCCCCCCTCCCTCCCCCCTCATCAAGAGCGTGGGAATCCTTTGTCGATCCCAGATTGAGAGAGCGAATGTGACGTCATGATTGCCGTTATGCTCGCTACGGGGCCGAGTATAAAAAGGGAGGTCTCGCCATTTTTAGATCAGAACTCATCAGGCAAAGCGACCTCTCATATCCCTTGCAACTATCCATATTCTTCCGACTGATGTGAACTTTCTCTACTCTCTGAACAGCCTATCTTCTTCTCTTCTCGTCCCTGTTTATAACCTCAATGACCCCTTTGGTGCAGATTTAGTCAGCCAAAGTATTATCGCTTGAGTTCTCACGAGATAAGTGCCTGTTAGATAGCCTATTTTTGGAAGGGTTAACTAGAATAGGATTGATTGATGTTTGTTGCACTCGTATATGTATTTCCCTGTGTACTATTATTCATGTTCCTGTTTTCTGCTGGTTTAGGTAATGCTAGACTGGGATAGGGGTCCTCGAGTTGTGATTTCCTATGAGTGCTAGGTTGGTTGAACCAGCACAATTGCAACGGAGACGTGGGAAGCCTAGGGGGTCTTTTTGATTGTGTACCGTGGGAGTTTAGCACTGTGTTGCGAGTGAGGGCTTTTGCCTGTGCCACCCAACACTGTGCTATCTCATTTGCTTGACTTTGAGAGGATCGCCAGGAGAGAACCAGATACTAGTGATCTGGATCTCTCAAGAGAGCATCCCGTCAATTACCGTAATTTGGCCGCACAGTCTTAAGGACCTCGCTAGGCTACGAGCCGCTTGCTCAGCCATTGTCTCTTAACCTTAGATATCCCAGCTAGACTTTGCTCGACCAGCAGATACAGTATAGTATTGAAGCTTCTCCTTATGTATATTATTGTTTAAGCACTATTGATTTCATGCGTGGCACGCTTAGCTACTTCAGAGATTAGTGGCCCACGAGCACAATCTTAGTAGGCTATTGCCAGTGCATTGTCGGAGTACTTCTTCTTAATGTTTGCCATATCCTATTGCTTATTCTTATAATTCTTCTTATGTCAATTTAAAGCCTTTAATTACCAGTGAGTTATTCATTAAATTGCTGTTCAAAATCCGATACTTACTTCTTATGAGTATTCGAGAAGCATCTAACTTATCAGAAGATTCCTTGCTTGATGCTCGAGGACTATTGTTTAACGTAACGTAATAGTGCCGATCCGAAGTAGAGGGTGGAGGACTTCTTAAGTTCTTAGTTCAAGGGTGGATTACTTCGGCTTCGGCCAACACTATTCTTTAGTGTTGTAGTACTTTCTTCTTGTTTGATTGTTGACCAGACTAGATAACTCCCGTCTTGTTATTAGTCTGTTGTGTGAAACGCTAGTACCGAGTTCTTGTATACCCCGTTATAGCAGATAGAACTCTGGAGGGTAGTGGCGTTTTTTGTTCGGCTGGCAGTACTCTGGGGTTGGGATCGTGTGTTTCCGTTGTGGCAGCGAGCCATACTCGAGTCCTGTGTAAGAGCCCTAGTGTACCCGAGTGCCCGGTCGTAACAAATGGCGACCTTGCTTAGGATTTTGTGAACAGTATAATTTTTTGCAGAGTTGTACAACATTTGTTTGTTCGTACTTTAGCGTACATATTGAAGAATATTTTTTTTTGTAAGGCAATTAGGAGAGCATTTAAGAGACTCCAGTTAATTTAGTAATTAGTGCTTACATAAGGGAGTTTAACACTTTTGTCTCGAGAATTTTTTGTGAACTTCAGTATGTCGTGCCCTAGTATTGACGAGGAGCGAGAGATGCCATTTGAGGAGGTGCCGTTAGTAACTAGTGAGGAGGATGCTAGACTTTTTGTGAGTAAGCAGTACCATGTGACGGAGGAGAGGCTGACTGGGGTGAATGTTTATGGCTTGCACCTGATAGCCAAGGTTTTGGGTCTATCCAATGTAGGAGGGATGTCCAAGGGGGAGCTGATTTCCTGGGTGTTGCGTGGGCGACATGGGGTTTCGGAGGAGAGGGCGTTTGGGGGGGTTCCTCCCCAGATCCCCTCTCACTCGACTCCCACAGTGCCGTCCACTCAGTTGCCGGAGGTTAGCACTCTCCCACAGAGGGATGAGAATTGGAAGATTGGAGTGCCCTCGGGCGGTGCGTATGGTGGTTCCCCAGTTCTTGCCCCCCCTCCTTCAGTAGTGGCAGCTCCCTCTTCCTGCCTGTCTCCAGATATGATATTTAGACTTGAGCTTGCTAAAATTGAGGCTGAGTCTAGGAAGCAGGAGAATGAGACTAGGAGGCATGAGATTGAGGTTAGGAGGCACGAGGCTGAGCTTAGGTACGACTCAGAGAAATATTGTGCTCAAATAGATTTAGATAAGACTCGTGTAGAGTCGACAGGGACTCGGATGGGCCGTGAGGGCCAAGTAAGAGAACAGTCCTTGTCCCACTTAGTCAAGTTGGTGCCGGCATTTAGTGAAACTGAAGTCACAGAATTTTTTAATCGTTTTGAGAAGAAGTGTAGGGAGCATAATTGGCCTGAAGAGAAGTGGGCAGCTCTGGTCTCCTCAAGACTTACGGGTAAGGGTCTGAAGGCTTATGATGCACTGCCTTTAGAGTCTTGCATTGACTACCCAGTATTGAAGAGAGCTGTCCTACGGGCATACGAGTTGCAACCAGAAACATATCGATTGAAGTTTCGGGGTGTTACGAAGACTAGGGAGGCGACCTTTCTTGAACATGCCCGGGACTTAAAAGATGCACTTGCTAACTGGACACGTTCTGAGAAAGCTGAGACGGCCGAACAGTTGACTGAGCTGTTTCTGCTCGAGCAGTTTTATAAGTGTACTGGTGCAGATATGACTTTAACTATTAAAGAAAAGAACCCTAAAACTCTACAGGAGGCAGCTGAGATGGCTGACCTCCGGCTATCATTAATTCGTGGGTGCGGGTCTGCCCAGCGTAGTGAGGCAGGTAACAAGGGGCGTGACACCCCACCCCCCCGAGTTAGTGATATACATTATGCAAACAAGTACAAGAGCTATGATACCAAGACTGACCACAAGACTAACACCGTCCCATTTAAGAAGGGGCCGGGCCCTTCCCAGTACCAAGGGAAGCCCAGAGGGGAGTTGGAGTGTTATCTTTGTCATGAAAAGGGGCACTTTGCAAGAGTCTGTCCTAGCAAACCACCTACAGCAGCTGTGTCTTTGGCCTGCAACATTGGTGTGTCTCCGAAGTCTTCTGAGTTTGCCCGGGGCAGTTCGTCAGAGGCTGAGGCACAGCCAATGCAGAAACACCTGAGAGGCTCGAACCCTGCTCAGGATGTTTTTTGCGACCATAGAGGACGGGGTTGCGTGATGTGGGCGGGGCGCAAGCATGGAGTAGAGGTCTTGCGTGATACAGGTGCTTCCCAGACTCTGATGAACAATTTGACTGGCTACCCTATAAATGCGGCTCGGGTGGTAGTGGTGCAGGGTATTAATGCAACTCGGTCATACCCGCTGGTGCGGTTGGAGTTGGAGGTGGATGGTGTGGCACGTGAATTGGATGTTGGGATTGTGGAGAAACTGCCAGTGGAGGGCGTCGACCTTCTTCTCGGCAACGACTTTGCAATGCCCGCTTCTGAGGTTCTACCCTTAGTCGTTGCCGAGAGGCCGGCCGACGTGAGTGGGGGAGAACAAGAGTGGGTCGAGCGGTGCCAGACACAACCCATGGCGTGTGCTGTCACCCGAGCTCGGGCAGCTAAAGTGTCACAGCCTAGTCCTCCGTCTTCAGACCAGCAGAGGAACGATCAACAGGAGGAGGCTAAAGCTGGAGTTGGTTTTAAGAGTTTTGACTCGGCGGCTCTCCTGGGTGATTTAGTATTGGCACCTATGTTGGAGTCTGGAGAGGCCCCAGGACCTGTCACAGCTAGTGAGGAGGTAGGGCAGGAAGAGACTCCGAGGCAGCAACGTTGCACACGGAGAGAAAAAAGGGTTGCTCAGTTTGATATTGGGGGAGGACTTGGGTTGCTTCGGAAGCATCTAGACAGGTTGGTTCCCTCAGATATTTGTAAACTGCAGTTGGAGGATCCGGAAGTTCAGAAGTGTGGTAATGGTGCTGTCGAGATGAAACACGAGGACGGGGAAGCATGTCATGTGAACCTGTTGGAGGAGTTTGTGAGGCAACCACCTGAGCAGCCTACTGTCCCTGCGTTGGTCTGCCGCGGCCAAGGTGGAGAAGGAGAGGGGGGTAGTAGGGCACAGGTGGAGGAGAGAAGGGATTGTCATGTCTCGGCGGAACAGTGGGCGGGGGACACGAGTCTGGTGGCTGTGGAAGCGCTAGAGCACCTGCCTGAGCAGCAGTGTGCAGCACTCCAGCACCAGCTCGGTTCATACCCCACTGGTCGTGCCGAGCCCCTGAGTCTCACAACTCGGGCGGTGCAAGATGTTCCACGGGCAGGTCACGTGAATGTTAAAAGACCGTTAGCCTCGTTGTTTCGGTGGTTCAAGGTGGGCGACGAGGCTTTGGCATGGTTGCCAGGTCAGGGTCGACCCATGGCTGCCAAGGGAGGTGGTCAAAAGGAGGACATTGGGCAGATTGGTAGGGTCGGCTGTGGTATCGCAGTGCCCGGTCGTCACATAGCCTCCCAATGCTGCTCTAGTCTAGTGCAACAGCCCTGCCACAGACCGACTGTATCTGGCCATGTCGCTAAAAGCGGTGATGCTGCGCAGGCAGATGTCGTCACAAGGAATGTGGGGGTGCGCATGTACGGTATCGGCGGGGAAGCCTTAG